>JABFFJ010000203.1:0-43168 GCA_013623715.1 Fusarium verrucosum
TAAAAAGAAAAATATAATTATTACTAATTATTAGTATTTATAAAGGAGTTAAGTCTATCTCTTCTTTAGCTATATATATAACAGTGGGGCTTATATGCATGCAACGGTTATATGACCGTCAGTGCTAACAAGGATGGATATTCATAAGATAACAGGGGTATCACCGTCAGATATCGGGTTAATATGCGGCCCGTCAAAGTCATGTGGTATACACGGGCGGGGCATATAACGTCAGCATACATCATCAGTTACAAGATAATCTCGCTTTCTTACCAGCCACTTCATATCAATCTCGTTTCAAACACTACACACAAAGACAAGCTCTCAATTCAGAGAGATATCATACTCAACATGTCTTCAAATCAATATGCATGGCAAGAAATGCCAGAATTGAAGCAAAACCAGCCTCTTGAGACAGACCAGCCCAAGGCTCAGCAGACAATGGGTAAGACACTATCGCGCCAAGGCTTCAATGGTCAGTACATAGTACTTTGAATTAACCTTGATAGATCCTCAGAAGGCCCCTGAGACTTCAGAACCTCGTCTTGAACTCCGTGGAGGTGGTGCTTGTGATGGCAGGCTCTGTGGCATTATCCCTTGTCCAATTCCAGTCAACTGTTGGATCATCCCTTGCCCATGTTGCTAGGCACTAAACTTGGTTTTCATCATGCATGCATTCGCTTGAATTCATTGGGTCACTATTTATCACAGCTTGAAGCCCGTGTTCCCTCGATATTACAGTAAAAGGTTCGCGGGCGTCAGAGAACATTGGAAGAAAATGACTAAATATATGGCTTTGGCATAACAGACTCGACGCTCTGCTTGTTAATTAAGGGCTGAATAGACAGGGTTTTTAGAGCTTATTACTACTAGTTGAACTTCCAACTACATAATAGACAAGGAAGTAGTTAACTTAACTGAATATCGTAAACCTACGATTAATCGAAAACTTAAATATTGTTACTATTTTTATCTTTGAGACTGATGTACTATTATAAAGAGGATTCCAAAAAAAAAAAAAAAAAAAGGTATGCAGCGTAAGTACCTCTGTACATATCAAACATACGCATAAGACAAATAGGAATTAAAAACTTCTCAGTGAAGCTGAGCATAAATTAATCTCATTCTACTCTGTATATCCTTGGAAGTAGATTAGCGTGTCGTTATGACTATGTATAAAAGCCTTTGTTAGTTTGTTTTATCTCGGAATCTTCGGCCATGTCTATCGACAAGGTATCCCTGCTATATCCGATCACCGCAGGCCTCTCCATACAACCACATGGCATACTGTATTGCGATCGGCAGTTATCTGTACCTGATTGTTAGTTTACGCTCAGACTTTCCGGTCGCCCGTAAGCATGGCATTCATGACAGCTGCCAAACACGGCAGTTACTCTCCTCGTCTAGTTGGCCTGGCTCTAGGATCCCAAGGAATAATCAGCCGCAATCGTCAGGCCCAAAGGATCATCCGCATATATGATCAGCTAGTGCAGGTCTGAGCAGCTCCTGAGTCTATGGGCGGACTTATGATTGGAGTATCAGAGGACGATAACTCGGTCGGCAGGAATTGGGAATATCGATCGGTAACAACCTCACAATCAAGACGAGGCACGTGGAACTCCTCGAGTCGAGTGATGCATACCTGACATGATGTTTGTTGACTCAGAGTAGGTACTAGATAAACCCTTGTCATCCGCTCCGCGCCCAAACTCCTCATCGCGAGAATCTACAAAATTGTACGGATTGAAGAATGCCGACTTGTTCTCTTCATTATACACCTTCGATGGGATGGTGAGGCTCTGGCAATGGATGACAGTTCATCACGCTCTCTTGAGATTCGCACCATTCTTATTACCTTCTCCGTTTTATCCACCACAGCCGTCACATTACGAACCTACGTAAGATGCATTGTGCTTCACTTTTTTTGGTTGGAATGATGCAGCTATAGTCGTGCCCCAGGTCTTTTGTATTGGTGCTACGATGGCTATTGGTTTGGGTCAGTTTTAATGGGAGTCATGAGACTGTCCTTCAGAAGAGAAGCTGTGAGGGGGTTGATTATGACCCTTTTATGTGTTTTTATGTGTTCTTTATCAAGGTTTAGGGCTTAAAGAGCCTTTTATTCCCAACTTAAATAACGAAGTAGCATGTGTGAAAATGTGCCAATTTCCTCAACCAACTATAGATTCTATACTCGGCCTTTGCCCAATGTTGGTGTCAGTATTAGGGCTGGGCAGATGTAGAATCGTTATAGTGAGAAGACTGAGTTGTCAAGTTCACCAAGAGTAGTTGCCCCAATGAAGGGGGCAATTACAGCTACGACAGTTGTTACGCGGGAAATATCAACAGGGAGGGCGGTTAGAGAGGAATGGAAGACGGGTAGGCTTAAGAATAGCGATACAACTCTCTAATAAAGGAGTCTACACAATAAATGTATCATGGACACTCACAAACCAGTACTTATTTTATATTCGCAGTGCATGTCTTTGCTCAAAAGTTCACATCTCCTACTACTGGGTCAACACAATGCATTGGATAGAGCAACAATTTGATCAGGCAATCTACACAGACACTCGAACCACTTTTCAGACAATGTTTTTCGAAAGACACTCCCCAAAATCATAGCCTTTACCCCACAAGCAAGCTGAAGTTACTTCAACCTACCTAGACTGTGTAAAATCTAGACTTGGAAGCCATTGACCACTTTTATCCAGGTGCCTCCGGATTAGGAAGTCTGCTGAATAGGCAAAACCAACAACACGAATGTTTAGGTGACGCATTCGGAATAGCATCACGATCTAGTTCTAACCCAGCCCTGCTGTCGGATGATCCTTCTCGTATAGATGCAGATAGAGTGCAGCGCCACGCCCGTCGAGAAGCTCGTATTCAACTTTACTAACATTGCCTACTGGCTCGGATGTCTATAAATACGAGGTACTCATCGTCGTTCCTTTTCACTCCAAACCATAGACTGTCTTTCATTTGAACCCGGCAACCCAATCAAGTCAGCACTTAATCCATCATCATGAAGTTCAGTATCCTTTCTACCCTTACCGCTATTGTCGGCAGTGTGACTGCAGCCAACCAAGCTGTTGTCGTTAATGGCTGCTCTAATACTATCTATGTTCAATCTTGGCCTTACAACGGCGGATCACCAGGCCCTTTGACAGCCCTTAAACCCGGACAAAAGTTCTCTGAAAACATGCGCTCCACTGGCTCAGTGCGTTAACAATTAATTATCAACTACCCCCAACCTACGCGTGACTAACAGTACTACTCTATCACATAGACTGTCAAGATTGCTACTACCAGGACCTTGACCAAGCCTCTCTTCTTTGGATACTCTTCAACCTCCAAGCCCAACTATGCTTACTGTAAGTCTAGTATCTTCTCTGGCATTCGTGCTACCGTTGTCTAACGTTATTCTACAGACGAGTTTAGCACGTAAGTAGACCCTTGATAACCTGTTCTGAACTAGATTCTGACTCAGTTGGTGGCTTAGTCAATGGGGCAACCCCTTTGCTAACAAGCGCAACATTCTGAGCCCCGGCTCCGGATGCAAGAAGTTTGACTGCAAGGCAAATGACGCAGGCTGCTACAGCACCCCCAGCATGAAAAAGGTCTTTGGGTGCCCTAGCCCTGTCACGGTGACTGCCACTATCTGCGCCAAATAAACTGCAATTGAAGACCTCACAATCTACTTCAAATGTCGCGCCTTTACCAAGAGACTTATCATCCGATGGTCAATACGAGAGATGAGGGTTAAGCGAGTACCTGCGGCGATGACGACAGGGCTGATGGTTAGCTGAGTCCGAGCTCAAGCCGAATAAAGACGAGATGTCTTGGGTTAATGGAGAGGTATCAATTGATGGATTGTAAGGATAGGGCAAGCATTGATACAAGGAGAGTAGGAGTGCGGCTGGCGATATGATTCGGCAGCCGTTCAAGCTCTTCTTTGTTATGATCGAAGCAGACATATTTGCTTATGTAGTAATTAGAAATATTGAATGGCAACTAATAAATTGACTGAACTCAGGGCAGTGATTTGGCTGTCCTAATGAGACAGATGCTGGTAGACGTTTGTTGTGAGCAACCTCAAGAAGATGATACAATTGATTCTTTGTTCATCATTTTCTTGGAAATTGGGCTAACCCTGACTGTTGGGTGATTATGGTATTGAATTCTACTGCTTCTATATTTCAAGTTGAATTTCTGTTCCAGATCTTCTACAAATATATCGTATCCAGCATGTCCCTTGATATCCATAGACCTGTCAGTATTCCATACCAGTATGCAGGCCAGTCACGTTAACTTTGGCGCGCATGCCAGGACCACTCATGTTCGCACTCGGATTTCATCTTCAATTTCGTGTCTGATGAGAAGGCGGGTTACTGTACCAATGGCTCAGAAACAGTCGACACACAAAGGTCTTAACGAAGCGAATATGGTTCTCCCGCAGACCTTTCATTCTATCAGAAAAGCCATTGAATTTTGGGGCAGGTTCAGCAGGCGAGATGTGAACTACCCTCAAGACATACTCAAATCAGATTCCAAGAAAAGCCATCCCATCCTTCAAGGTGGTAACTATGATAGAAGATCATTTCAATGCCTTGGGAGACCTTCCAAGGCGCGCAGAGGAGTAGACAGACCTCTGTAAGGGGCTTACTTGAAAGGTATACGGAGAAAGAACGAAGAAGTTGGCATTCTAACGGCACAGTTGGAAATGTAGCTTGTTATGGAAGACAATCAGGTCACAGCCCAGCAGGATGCAGATGATCGACTAATAGACAGGCATTGGCTTAGTGGGTATTCTCCGCCTCTCCCTATACCTGGTCTCAAGCCTAAACATTTCTAGGTCTTTCTGCCGTTGACATCCGTTTCCGCTGTATTTAGCATGCAACCGGGAATCTTGCAGAACTGGTTCTATAAATGGTGGATATTTCCCAGTTACTGGGTCTTAGTTTCAGCACTTATCATGGCGGCAATCAAGTGCAGATCATTGCAAATCACGATACCGACATGGCGGGACTATTGTTCTCGAGGTCGGTTGTCACATTTTTCAGGGGAATACCTTTGTTCCATCGATGCGGTCACTACCATAGCTTGTGACAAAATATCGGGATAGCATGGGGCGAGCACCACGGGGTAGTATCCCAGAGTGACATTACATTTTCCGGGGTACATTCTCCCAGCACATCATGAGATATCATAACCATTCTGTGTCTCTCTATTGGTGGGATAATATCTTGCCATGACCGATGCATGGATGATCTCAAGACGCTATCCATTTGGGTGTTATTGCCAGACAAGGGTCCCATGTCTTACCCCATAGAGTACAGTATGTACATATTCCGGAGCCACCAACTCCGGCAATATCCCATTTAGCCTATTGAGCCTTTCTGCCGTAACTTAATTTCAAGACCGTATTTATTATCGTCGTCCCATCGATAATCGCATGGATTTTTGTATAGTGTTTATGTTAGTCTTGAAAGATCAACAGGCCACATTTCAAAATGTTTGGAACCCTCACAACAAAGGCTGTTGTCGTAGCATGTCTGGTTTTCTCAGGCAATGCATTGCCCAATCGACCTGATGGACGCCATTGGGTAGGCTCATGGGCGTCAATGCCCCAAGAAGTTGAGCCTGCAAACTTGGCCCCGGCTCCATTCGTAAGTCCTTTCTTTACCCATGATGATCGTCCCAAAGCTTTATACACACGATATACTAACGGACTACTCAAAACAGGGCGGGCCAGATCTTGCATCTCAGTTCCAAAACACTACACTGCGCCAGACGTTTCATATGTCTATTGGAGCCGAAAAGATTCGCATTCGTTTTTCCAACATCTTTGGTAAAACTGACATGCCGATTACGGCGGCATCTATCGCTCTTCCAGCCGGTGGAAAGGCAGGTGTTGGTGAAATTGACACCAAGACCTCCAAACAGCTTAAATTCAAGGGCAAGATGTCTGTTTCTGTCCCACCAGGACAAATTGTTTACTCCGATCCCATCGACTTCAAGTTGAAGCCTCTATCAAATCTCGCCCTGTCCGTTTATACCGAGAAGGGTCAGCTCGGAAACAAGATCACTGGTCATCCTGGCAGTCGAACTACCTCTTGGATGCAAAAGGGTAATCTTGTCAACGCTGCATCTGTTTCCGAAGGAAGTACTAAGCATTGGTACTTTGCAAATGGTGTCGACGCTTGGGCCCCTAAGGACCATTTTGCCGTGGTGCTTCTAGGAGACAGTATCACCGATGGTCGGGGAAGCACGGATGACGCCAATGACCGGTAAGTTAGATGAATAATTTATCAATGTATTTACTTACAGATTATAGTTGGTCCGACGCTCTTGCAGCCCGTTTGCAATCTTCAGGCCTAACCAACGTCGCCGTCAACAACATGGCAGCCGGTGGAAACGCCATCCTGTCAGGCGGACTGGGACCTATTCTTCTCCAGCGATACAAGCGCGATGCCCTGCAGCAACCTGGTGCCAAGTTCGTCATGGTCTTCGAGGGAATCAACGATATCGGGCCATCAGCTGCCGACGAAGCCACACAGAAGAAGCTCCAAGGTGATCTCATTGCTGCATACATGCAGATCGCCAAGGATGTGAAGAAGGCTGGCATGAACACCATCGGGGCAACCATCACCCCAATGCGCGGAAACCAGTATTACGCCCCTGAGAGAGAAGTCACCAGACTCGCCGTCAACAAGTGGATTTTGAACAGTGGAAACTATGATCACACAGTTGACTTTGCATCCTTGATTGGAAACGGAGACAAGCTGTTTCCTCAGTTTGATTCGGGAGATGGTCTGCATCCCAACCCTTCTGCCTATAAGTTGATGGGTACAAAATTCCCCGTCAATGTTTTCAAGAAATAGATTAGAATCGTGAGTTGTGCGCGAGTGCTCAATGCGACAGAAGTAGAGTAATCCTCAGTATGATAAAGTTGGCATTTAAATGAACGTCAGACCATCCGGAGACTATGTTGATAATGATATGTTGAATGTTAAAGAAGACCTGCTACACACTCAAGGCAGAACAGGCATATCCAGATTGTAAATACCTCTGACCCGCCAATCCTTGACCACTGGCTATCACGCCCTTCACTGTGTATCTATACATGGTTGCTGAAATGAGCGAATATGGGTAATTTTCTGGTATGTTCGATGGTCACTGAGGCTTTTGTCATGGCTCGAAGACTTTCTGTCTCCAAGATTCGTGGTGCCTCTCATTCAGCTTCAATTGTGGTATTTTTGGAGTCTTCAGCCTTCTTTCCCCAGTCGATGAAGCTGTTTGGCCAGAAGAGTGTTACTGGTTGAATACACCTCGCAATGAGGTTTCTTGTCCATGGCCTTTGAAATATTCTTGCGAGAAACGACGATGATTGAGGTTCGTCGTTTTGATGTATGGTGCTCACAGATTGGGGAAGCCCAAGTTGCTGGACGTCGTTTGCTAAGACTTGCACACTTCCTAAATGCCCTATTATGAGCACGATTCGGTAAAGAAATGAGTGTATTGAAAAGGAACTAAACCAGCCAAGATACAGACGTTGCAATTCCACCCAAAGCCGGAATTAGGTCGCTTCCATCTGCTGACTAGATCGAAGACAAACGAAAGGATGACCATCAAGGCAAATGAGGAGTAAATACGCGGATTTTGTAATGAAAGATGATCTAAGGACCTGCTTCAAGGTGGTTTGCTGTAAATTGTGACTGACTCTCCCTGGTCAGCAACAACGACCACCCCGAGCTTAAATATGCATGTACTCAGAAGAATCATGTGGACAGATACGTGGAGAAAAAGGCAACAGTAACCAACAGTGGCCTAATACTAGAAACATCGTATATGATGCTCAAAGTGTCTTACTTGAATACAATTCTTGTTGATATGTCGCTTTGATGAGCTGTGAGGGGGTTGATCATGACCCTTATATGTGTTTTTACGTGTTCTTTATTAAGGTTCAGGGCTTTGAGAGCCTTTTATTCCCAACTTGGATAACGAAGTAGTAGCTTTGATGAATCTCGACTCGATGGGGAAAAGTCAAAACGAATCGCCCTGGTCCATCTCAGACTGACGAGAAAGCTCAGAAAGAAGAAGTAACTAATAGTAAATGCACGAGGAGGGAATTTCAGCTTGCCATCAGACTGCAGGCTTGCTGACTATAGAGCCTCGATGAAAAGGCGGCGGCGGCGGCGGCTGTAGGAGGTCTGTCTTAGATTGCCAGCTCTATTTTGGATGGCACGTGTAAATCTTCGTCTTATGACCAGATATGCTCGTGAAAGGATAGTGTCTATGCTCATGTTGCCAGGCTTGAGAAGCTGCATGATGTACGGCCGGCGTTGTAAAGACATCTGTTGGTCAGCAGACAGCTATTCGGCTGATAGGCCGAGACACTAGAATATCAGAACTGTCTATTTAAAATTGTCCCGTAGCTAATAAGCCTTGGTAGACAAGCCATAATACATAGTAGGTGCTCTGGTCTGGACGTTGTGACAATGATCTAACAGAGCTGTTATTCGACAATCTCGGCTCCGGCACATAAAATGCGGGGAAATCTGAACCATATTACTGGAATCTAGTTAGATCATTTATCAGACTTCTCGATTTCGGCCTTCTCGCCGTCATAAGTCCCAAATTGAGTAAAAAATCACCTGAAGGAGGGATAAAGTTTTTAACAAACGGGCGCCCGACGTTTGCCATGCGGGAATTGGCCGAGGGGATCCCATCCCTGCTGCCGAGTTTTGGAGATGGGGGCTCTGAGATTGGTCGGGTCTGTTCAATCCACTTTATTAGCAACCAAGATTGTTATGTGCCGTATGTGACCTTGTTTTTGTTGGTCAATTATGTGCTGAGGACTCCACCCCCAGATTAGCTAGCTGGTGGTTGCGGAGAAGTTGTTCCTTTGGAAATTCTCCAAGATTCTATGGTGCCCTCTGAAGTTGTATTATGCCATATTTTGACTCAATGCTGGGAAACTTGTACAATATGTATAATAATACAAGACTATACTCATTCAAACTGCAATTATCCAAGACTTGACTCTGATCCAAACCATACCAGACCGACATTTACCATGCTACGGATCCTGCTACCCCCATCTTTTCATCAACACAACGGGGCAAGCTAATACTATTCAGGCAGCTTTCCCGCATTCTGAAAGTCTGGATACTACTCCGAAGTCAGCAATTTCTTATGTGTGTGTGTCTACTATGCCGGGAACCTGGCCGATCCTCTCCATGTTTCCCCCAACATCAGGGATAAATTAAATAGAAATATTGGGGCCTTGAATCTGCATCTTCCCCAGATCATACTTCCCCGCATCTTTCTTCCTTACTTTGTTTTTTCTCGACCTCACTTTTCGGCTTCGCGATACCAGAATGTCGGACGAAAAAGTCTCGGCTGCCCCAGAGGCACAAACCCCTGATGCCGATATTTCTGATCCTAGCAAGACCCACCCTGACGTTATCGACCATGCTCGCTCTGCGGCTACCAAGGAGCAGAACATGACCCTCATGCAGGGCATCAAGCTGTATCCCAAGGCTGTTGGCTGGAGTCTTCTTATCTCGACTTGCATTGTTATGGAAGGATTCGACATTGTACTTGTTAACAATTTTTGTGAGCTATTTACTTTGCGTTTATTCTGCGCCGTTTTGATCGGACTAATAATTGCCGTTCAGATGCTTTCCCGCAATGGAACAAGAAGTACGGCCAGCTTCAGCCTGATGGAACATATCAGGTGTCAGCAGCGTGGCAAGCTGGCTTGAGCAATGTACGAGAGAACATTTCGATATCGCAGTTGACCAAACTAACTAGAATAGGGTGCCAACGTCGGTTCTATCATCGGTCTCTTCCTCAATGGTTGGCTCTCGGAGCGCTTCGGCTATCGATATACCATCATCGGCTGCATGATCTGGCTCTCGGCCTGCATAACTCTCTTCTTTACTGCCCAAAACGTCCAAATGCTCCTCGCCGCCGAAATTCTCTGCGGTCTGCCGTGGGGTATTTTTCAAACCATCTGTGTCACATACGCCTCCGAAGTCTGCCCCATCACCCTCCGAGGCTATCTAACCACATACGTCAATTTCTGCTGGGGTCTCGGACAAGAAATCGGAATTGGCATCTTGAGGTCTATGATTAGAAGAACTGATCAGTGGGCTTACCGAATTCCCTACGCACTGCAATGGATCTGGCCTTTGCCTTTGATCGTGGGGTTGTGGCTCGCTCCTGAGTCCCCTTGGTGGCTTGTCCGTAAAGGTCGAGTTGCTGATGCTAAAAAGAGTCTTCTTCGACTTACGAGCCTTAACCGCGAGACCGATTTCGATGCCGACGAGACTGTTGCCATGATGGTTCACACAACTGCCCTTGAGGAGAAGCTAACTGATGGAAGCTCCTATCTCGATTGTCTGAAGGGTGTCAACCTTCGCCGAACTGAAATCGTCTGTATGGTCTGGGCCATGCAGAACCTCAGCGGCAACTCGTTTTCTAACTATTCCACCTACTTTCTTGAGCAAGCTGGCCTATCTGCCGAGCACGCCTACTCCTTCGCGCTTGGCCAATATGCCATCAACATGGTTGGTGTTTTCGGTGCCTGGGGTTTGATGTCGATCGGAATTGGTCGTCGTACTCTGTATCTTTATGGATTGTGCGGGCTTTGCACTGTTCTGTGCATTCTCGGCTTCCTTGGTCTTGTCCCAGCGGCCGATCGTGAGAAGGGTGCTCTTGCTACTGGAAGTCTTATGATTGGATGGGCGGTGGTCTACCAGCTTACTGTTGGATCCGTGGCCTACTCACTTGTCTCTGAGCTCCCTTCTCGACGGCTTCAGATCAAGACTGTGGCTCTTGGGCGTATCTTCTAGTAAGTTTGATTATCGAGTGTGACAGACATGTATGTAGCTAACAGATTACAGCGGCATTGTCGGCATTGTCAATGCTGTTTTGTCTCCTTATATGCTTAACCCTACCGCCTGGAACTGGAGTAACTACACGGGATTTTTCTGGGTGAGTAGTAAAACACACAGCTGTGCAAACATCGAACTGATAAGTCGAAAAAGGGCGGTATATGCTTCCTATGCATCATCTACACATACTTCCGCCTCCCTGAGCCCAACGGTCGTACCTTTGCCGAATTGGGTGTTTTGTTCGAGAAGGGTGTCAGCGCTCGCAAGTTCGCTACTACTGAGGTCGATGTCTTCCACGAGTCTGTCGATGATCATGTTCTGGATCAGTTGAACAAGTCTGACGAGGCTACTGTTGAAACTGTTGAGCGAGCCTCGGGACACAAGTAAATGTTGATCAAGACATCAAGGCAATTCACTGCTGCTTGTACACTGATGAGTCAAGATATGGTTTATGTATATATATGTATATAACACGAACGCAGAAATCACCAGATCGACTTGATAACCATTTATTTAGTCGCGTGCCAACCTCGGCCTTTCTACCACCTTCTCTTTCTGTCGATTAGTGCATGCAACCTCAACCGGTCATGTCCAGATATGTGACCTTCACTGTCGATCTCTGATTACTTGACGACGACTCAGCGAAAACCCCCCCCACCACGTCTGCTGAGCTTGGCACTTGTCATGAATGTACATGGTTATGTATGTGCAATTTCAATTGCACGTGCAATAATTATAGGCAAATAGTAATTTATATACATGCTATTGAAGATAAAAAGAGCACATTTCAAGTGCTTCTATGTAACGTTTGAAGCAAACCTAAGTATCAATACTTAACAAGAGCTATAAAATCTAAGCATCGTTATGAATAAGAAGGTTAACAGTGCCGCTGGGAACACCGGAAATCCTGTTCTTCAGAGACTTGGAAACAAGATAATCGCACATTCCATTTGCGCTCCTGCCACGACCCATGAAGTAGGCAGCAAGGCCAACGACGTGGGGAGTGGCCATTGAGGTGCCGGAGTAGGTAGCCCAGCCGCCGTTGTTATAGGTGCTGATGATGTTTTCTCCAGGGGCCAGGAGGTCCAGGACATTGCCGTAGTTGGAGAAGGAGGCGAGGCGATCGTTTGAGTTGGTGGCGCCGACAGTGCAGACGCTGGGCTCCGAAGCAGGAGAAATATTGCGGGCGTCGGTGGCGTCGTTCATGGCGGCGACTCCGAGGAAAAGTCCAGCTTTGACAATGTTGCGAGCAGCAGTGTCGAAAGCAGTCGACTTAGGTCCACCCACCGACATGTTAACAACGAAACCCTTGGGGCAGCCCTTTCGGGTCTTGGAGTCGTTGAGCACAAAGTTCATGCCAGCAAGAATTTGGGAGCTAGAGAGAAAAATGAATCAGTCTCGTTGTCGTTTGTGCAGGATTGACTTGACTTGACTTACGTAGTTCCCCGCATGTTGTTATCAAGGACCTTGACGGCAAACAGCTTCGCCTTCTTGGCAACACCCCAAGTCTTGGAGCCAATGGTTCCAGCAACATGAGTACCGTGACCGTTGTTATCGGTATTGGCGCTGTCAATATAATTGGCCAGGAACGAGGCACGACCCTCGAAGTCCTACGGATATGTAGTTAGCCAATGGAGACACAAATGACATGTTGAAAGGGTCCAGGGGTTTAATTACCTGATGATTGGTATAAATACCAGTGTCAATCACGTAGGCACAAACTCCCTGTCCAGCAGTGGAGTCATAGGTGTATGTTGTGCGTCCAGGGTTCGTGTTGGAGAGACGAGCAAGGCCCCACGTAACATCGCTCTGGGTTTGAAAACCACCGCCAGTGTAGATAGCGTCCTGCTCAATGTATTCGACCTGATGTCTCGTCAGCATCACCATTTATTACTTGATTGCGGCGGAAAGGAACACTCACATGAGGGTCGTCTCGCAGAGCCGCGACGTCCTCATCAGTCAGACTACCGGCAAAGCCGTGGAATACGTTTGAGAATGTATGGTCTGCCTTGTCCGAAGCATCCGTGATGGTATCAGACTTAACAGAAGAAATCTGCATGCCATTGTTCAGCTTGACAATGAACTTGCCTTCGATAGGCACGCCACCGCGAGGCTTGAGCAGGGGAGCAGGCTCGGAACGCTTGGCCGGTGCAGCCAAGGTGAAGGGCAAGAGAGCGACAAGAGGTGCCAGACGCATGGTGACTGTGGGATGGAGTTGACTTAAAGAATGACTTATTAAAGAAAGACTGAAAAGATTGATCTGTACTGGAGTAACGAGGAGAAGACTATTCTGTAAAAGGCACAAAATATTCTCTTTATACTGATTGTAATTGATTTATTAAGGGGTCTTGTATCCGCAGGAGGTTTATCTCGTTCGCGGGTAGGTACTAGGAATGGGAGGATCTTCCTTGCTTAGAGATAGATTTACCCGTTGAATGGATCTCGATGTCCTGATTCCACTTGGGAGAATACGACTAACACGTTACAAACCCATGACAATTTTCTCTAGCTCGTACTTGTCATCCCATCTCCGCTTGGTTCTGTCTACCTGATTCAATGCTGTAATTATCTTCCAACGTCTCACGGCTGATGAAAGAAATCCCACCAATCAAGTCCGGACGTTCATCCGCACTAGGAATTCCGTCTTTTCCATATTAATATATCTGAAGGCGACCTGGTATGTGCGGCATAGAATCCCAGTCACGGGTATTTACTGGGATTAACCCCTTATTTTCTTTCTGACGGGCCGATGTCAAGAGCCTTCCATTGGCTCTTAGCCCGGGCCAGATACTCACTTTGGGCATTAGCCCCATACCTACCTAAGCAGGCGAGGTTTAGGCGTAGTGCCTAAACAATATTTAGCCACTCTCTTCTCCCACATGATCTGGATCTGCTTACCACAGATGTAAGCCTTGCTCTAATTATTTGACCCTTAGAGTCTGGACGCCGATTAGTTTTGGGCTGACTGCCGCTTTCCCGCATGCGTGCGTCATTTATTACAGACCTTAACCAAGCCCCGTGGAGTTATCTACCGACTGGTTTACAGCGACCTGAAAGAGACTACCAATTATATAGGTCTCCCATTCTTTTATCTGTACTACATAGAATACTTTTGAGGATGCCATATTAGCCATATGGCAGGACTTGAATACAGTAGAAAATATCTAGTTATTGCAACGACGATATGACTAATTGATCCGGAGATATCCGTACTTATTACCTACTTGGCCCGCTTGGAATACCGGGCGCCACATAAGACCCGACGGCAGTTAGATTCCATCAGGGGTATCACAGCGATTTCAGAGGCCTGTGCCAAGTTCAGACGAGACTTGGGATGAATTTCTTTCCTTGAGGCTATGACATCACCTACTGGACTGTCACCGCCATTGCAAGCCTCTATACAGAGTGGATTTTGCGACATCTCGGGATTTATTTCCCTTTCCTCGTATTTCACTTCATTACACATTATTTTCATGCTCTATGTTATCCTTTGTGACTGTATAGCCCTGACCGGCATCCCCGAAATCCCTTAATATCCGAGATAAGTACTAGAGCATAGGTAACTACTTCTTAAGCAATGCCTGTAATTATATATATTTATAGAAGAAATAAACTTGAGGCTATACGAAATAATAAAGAGTAGAGTTCTTTTTAAAATTTCAGTATCTTGATAATTTTCCAAATGCCATGTCCTGCTGGCTGTCTCCTGAACAATATGGAGGATACTGTTAACCTCTGACTTGAGTGCATAATATACATCTCCTGCCACTGCCGCTACTCCGTGGATAAGATACTTTAGATTTTATTCAGCAGGCTATAGAGATTGAAGCTGTGGCGGAGTAACCAATGTACCTCTTGCAACGACATGCTGAATTGTGCCACCAGCAAGGTGTCTGTTGAACTGGGAGGCAGCTGTGAAGGGGTTGATTATGACCCTTATGTGTTTTTATGTGTTCTTTATCAAGGTTCAGGGCTTCAAGAGCCTTTTTCTTTTCAACAAATACAACGAAGTAGGTAGTTGAACTGGGAGATGTCATCATTTGGAAATGCTTGTCTATTGGAAATAATCATGGAAGCTTTTCTATTGATGCTCTTTTGCGCGGCTCCAATGATTGTTATTACAGTCTTGTTCGTAAGCACAGTCATCGGAGTTAGGTTGAGAACGTAGTAAAGGCAATTCATAGACTGAAGTCCGGGAAGCTGTCATAATCGAAATTTTCTCATCTTCTGCTGGGAGCTTTCAGTCATCAACAAGCTGAATAGTGCTGGTGTATGAGTTAATAGCCAATGCTTTTGTGGTTGGCCGTGGTTGGAGAATAAGGCTTCTTAACTCCAAAGTTTGGCACCGGTCTCTATAGCATATGTATACTATTCTTCGCAAAATCTCACCTCCAGTGGCAAAGATGGTGTTGCCTCCACACTGGTAGTTAATGAAGCTAGAAATGTTGTTTGCGCCGGTTAAAAGGGGCAGAGACATACCCCAAAATGCAGCAGTTCGAAGACGGCATTGTTTCCCCAAATCATCGTCACATTATCGCGGCTCATAGCAGATAGCTTCGGGGTCCCCTGACGAAAGCTGCTGCTGACAAGAGTTATAGCAACCGAGTGTTCTGGTGTGTTTACCACTGTGTAAGGCTGCGAATGCCTACTGATATAAGATGTGGGAAGAGGAAGTTTTCAGCCACAATTATTAACTGCAAGTAACACAGCTAAATTATCACCAGCTGTTATGGAGGCGAAGACGCCCTTGACCTCATTATGGAGCCTACTAACATAGCTTGGGTAGTTGCCATCCTGTATATCTGCCGGAACATTATAATAGGCAATATAATTTATGTAATACGGATTGATATAGTATAGCCAGAGCCTTTGGTCAAATTGTACCTGAATGGTAGTTAGTTGTTGGAAATTGAGGCTGGCACTACTATCTGGACGCTGCAAGATTTCTATTCAGTGGCTTTTTATATTAGGCGATATATTATGCCTGTTTTTTCATATAGAACGGTAGCCTGTTTATTAATTCCCTTTTAATAACCTCACTTACCTTACACATCTAATAGAACCATGGTAGGATATGCGAAGAACAAGCTTTCAGCGACAATGCACACGGACGTAACACATAGAACCATTTATGAAATGACTTGATATTCTCAGACATCACTCATTCAGCTAAATAGCATAGATTTCACGGCATAGCCTGGCTAAAGTCATGCGTCCTCGTGGAAAGACATGAGAAGCATACTGCAGAAATGTGGATGAGAAGCTGATGATAGTAATTGTCCATGCTAGTTTGATGTTTCCGATGTCCGCTAAGAATGTAATCACCTGAATCAATTGCAGGTGTCCGGCACCAGCCTACTTAGTCCAGCCTCCGCCAAATGCAGCGGTAATGCATGTTAAATACTTACTTCGCCCTTATACGTATTGCAGACATTTTGAGTGAGGGTGTCAATGGTCTCCCAAACACCAGTCTTGTTGCTTCTGAGACATCAGTTCTTCCGGATGTGGTCCTTGCTGTTTAGAAAATCAGTCAGGGCCGTTTCGGAGCAATAGCGTGTATTTACGCTTGGACAGTCACGCTGAGAAGGCAGGTAGGAATGAGGGACATGGCACTGAACATAATGACATATTATTTAGTGGGCTTTCCTGTAGGTAGTAATATAGTAAGTAGTGCTAGTGTTGGTAAGTAAGAGAATTAGCAGATATTATTAATGCATTTATATAATTCCTCGGATTTACATTACCTTTCAATGGAGTTAAAAGATCACCAAGTAAGCTCATAGATCTGGCAGACCTACTCTGCATACATGGTAGATTGCTTAACTTGGCTTTTCTAATAATTCCTGTCCATAATGCAAAGTACGTAGTAATTACTCCATATACTCTATATATCCAGTCTTAATGCATAGTAGAGTAATATTCGTCCCATAATTCATCATCTTGGAGTTTATTTATAAACTCTATTATTATTCTAGTCCACTACATTTCTGAAAATATGCACGTGGCAGATACAATACTGGCGCCTTAAGATACAAACTATGAGGTAGTCAGTTCGTAGCTAAAATACGGGAAACTACTGAATAATAGCAGTGGACTTGTTCTTTGGAAAGAAAATCTACTGACCAAAGCCTGGCGGTATTAATCTATTTACAATTACACCACACCATGATTCAAGCGCTTCCAACGCCCGCTCAGAGGTTGGCATCATAAAGTCGAAGGATCTTCGTTCCGTCATAAAGTTAGTAGATAGGGCTCCGACTTTGTTATCATTCAGAACATAGTGCCTAACGAATAAGTACCTGCAGGCAACTCGGGCATAAGGACAGCTATGACCAAGAATACTAAAGTAGGTTCTTATGAGAGAACTCACCCCAGTCAACACTTGGACAAACAGCTTTGACGTTGCCCCTAATGATCAAGTGCTGGAATATTGGTGAAAGGTATTGCAGACAAATCTTGGCATGGAACTTGAAGTCCGAGTTTTGGAAGATAAAAACACTATCTGAGGTTTGGGCTCGAATCTACCATCATACAAATGGAAGAATAACATGGCTGTTAAAGTTCCCACCAATGTGGACTCGATGGGTGCCACGATTCTTTACATGACTGTTTGATCCAAAGTTGCTCACGGATCGGTTTTGGCCACCAATAACCACCCTAATACTTTCACCTGCCTCATACTCAATTCCTGTTGCCCAAATTCCGATGTCCAACCGTACTATATCCCCTGGCTGTACCTTGTCCTCCGATTCGTGTGGGTGGAACGGCCAATGTGGATGCATGCTTTTAGACTCATCAATGGCGCGATGCGAGGCTCTCAATATGCCACATGGCCCCTTGTATACCACTACCTCGGTGGCTTCTTGAGGCTTCATCTCGCTAAAGGACTTGACTGGTAGGCCGGCCCAAGGAACATTCAGATTCATCATCTGGTTACCATCTTTGTCCATCTTCTCCAGGGTAACGTAGATATCCATGTCATCGTGATGGGGACATGACATGTAAAGGACGGCTTTAGGAAGACCCATCAGACGAGTCGTCTCGGTGAACGTGTGCGTGAAGGTAATACAGTCATCAGACTCGGAGTTATAGCTGAGAACTGTTGACGAAGATTCGTTTTGATCCATATGCAGAATCCCGTCCTTGCCCAAGAACCCTTGACGGTAAATTGTCCTCTTGGGCGGAAAATCGTCCTCGACAATGTTCTCGAAAGCTTGTGGCTTTTTGTTTCCGAAACGAAGGAGTGCCATGCGTACTTTAGGAGTCTCCTCCCATCTGTTATCATGGCCTTTCAAGAAATGGTCGAAGAACTGCATCAGCTCCTTTCCAGCTTCTTTGCTTCCCCACAAGTCATACCACTCTTGCCAAGGGTGCCACCGCAACCACTTCTGGGGGCAGTCGACTTGGAGCCAAGCTCGTATAGCGCCCATTCCATGCATGGTATTCGTCCAGGTGCCAGTGATGTATGTGGGGATGTTGATACGCTTCATATCCGGCCTCTTGTCGTTCCACCATGCATTTGCTAATGGGTGTTGTTCGAACATAAGACGAAAGCTTTCCAGGTCCCCTTTGCCACGAAGCATATGCTGGACAATAAGGCGGTCAAACAGATCACCAGCGTAAATTCCACCCCTGGCAAACTGCTCACGATATAAATCTCCACAGCCTTCCCAGGGCGCAATGGCCTTGAGACTGGGAGGACGCAGGGCAGCGATGAACCATTGGGCAATGGCGAGGTGCGAGTTGCCCGCGAGTCCAATTGAGCCAGTGCACCATGGCAGCTGCGCAACATGCTCAATGGTGTCGTAACCATCCTCAGCTTCCTGCTGGCCCATAATGACCATAGTACCACCGCTGTCAAAAGAGCCCCGTGAGTCAATGTTGACAATGGCATATCCTCTGGGGACCCATTCCGCTGGATCCGGGGCTTCAAACTTTTCCAAGCCAGATAGTGCGTCTGGGGGGATGCCCAAGGCCCATGGTGTCATGTAACGAAGGGACATTATACCGTTAAACCTTTTTCCAAATGGAGACCAGCAAACAAGGGCTGGGACTTTCCCACTGTCTTCTGTGATGGGATCTGCGGGCCGCAGAACATCTGCGTAGAGAACGATGCCATCTCTCATGGGGATGGAAACATCGTGTTCGACAAGTATGTCGCAGGGCAACGTCTTGGCCTCTGGATGCGCAGGGTGTCGCCAACCCTTTGGAAGTACCTCAGACCGTGGATTGAGCCCTTGGTAACCACCTTCCCCAATTTTTGGATGTTGAAGTGGCTCAAGGGGGACCTCAATGTTTCCCAACCCTGGGCGGGGGGTATTCTTGTTCTGATGCATGTCTCTTGAGAATATTTGCAAGAATGACTAGAATGGGAAGTGGCAGGGTGTAATTATGAAAATAGTCACGTTGACAGTAAATACAACGTTTAAACCAGGCAGGCGTCCTTTAAAGCACACGGATAAGACACCAGCAGCCCCCAAAATGGTGACGTTTTTGTTTTCTTGGAGAACCCGGACTAGAGGTTGAACTGAGTCTCCGACAGCTAGGTATGATCCGATCCCGCAACCCACATATCCGGTACCTCCACCCCGAAAGATGCCGTGCCGTGCCGTACCGTCCCCCGTACCCCACCAAGCCGAGCCGAACCGAGCCGAACCGATTTATGGCTACCTACCCATGCGCTGGATGTCGACTGCCTAGATATGAGGTGGTCAGCTTCAGTAGCATGCCAATTCTTGATGGCTTCAATGCTATAAAGCCCGCGTCCAAGTTATCTCGACAGACAGCTTCAGTCTTCAGATCAAGTTACAACAATTCAATTGTGATATTGCCTACCATAACCACACTTTGAACATCATTCGCCATGTCTGCCGCAGCCAACCCCATTCATCCCACCTCCGCTCTGCCAACAGCCGCCGATGCACCAGCTTCGCCTCTTACCAAGCCTCAGCCCTCAGGACCCAACAGGCTGTTCAGACAGGAGAACGTCGCTTTTGGAGATTGGCGCGATGATATCGTTCGTGATGGCTACGTGGTTGTGAAGGGCGCCATCCCCCGCCAGCGTGCGGACGCGTATGCCA
Source organism: Fusarium verrucosum (assembly GCA_013623715.1). Classification (NCBI taxonomy): domain Eukaryota; kingdom Fungi; phylum Ascomycota; class Sordariomycetes; order Hypocreales; family Nectriaceae; genus Fusarium; species Fusarium verrucosum. Next base: position 19,982 of record JABFFJ010000203.1, read on the forward strand.
ACGACATGATGGAGTTCATCGAGAACTTGTAAGAATCCCATCTAACACGTTTTGCACCCGGCATTTTATCCACCGAAATTGACTGACTGTTTTGAAATATCCAGTGCTGGTGGACTGGGGTTCAAGCGTGACGACCCGTCCACTGTGAAGGAGTCCAACATGCCTGTTATCAATGAGAAAGGCATGTGTCTCGGGTACGGTGTGGCACACGAGACCTTTGCTTGGTCTGTCCGTCAAGAGCCAGGGATCGTCGAGGCTTTCGAAAAGGCTTACGATACAAAAGATCTCATTGTCTCTTTTGATGGAGCTAACATGGCATTCCCCAACCGCAAAGACCTCGCACCAAACAACCCCTGGCCGCACCAAGACCAAGACCCAGAAAAGCCCGGTTTTAGGTGTCTCCAAGGCCTAGTCAACATGCTTCCCAATGGCGACAACGATGGTGGTCTCATCGTCTGCAAGGGGGCACACCATTTAAGCGAAGAGTTCCACAAGGAATTCAAGGACGAGCCCAACAAGATCTGGGCTTGGACTCAGGAGTGGTATGGATTCACCAAGGAAGGGATGAAGTGGCTTGAAGACAAAGGGTGCGAGTGGATCAAGATCAATGCCGAGCCCGGTGACTTGATCCTCTGGGACAGTCGTACCCCTCATTACAACCTCAGTCCTACTGCAGAGGTGCCTCGCTTCTGCATTTACACATGCTACATGCCTGTAACCGAGGCATCGGAGGAGGATCTCATGCGAAAGAAGAATGCGTTTTATAACACTCAGAGCACCACTCATTGGCCCAATGCCATGCATGTTGGCGGTCTTCCGATTTTGCGCAATGGAGAGCCCTGCCCATACAACACGGGAAAGCCTCGACAGCCCGTGAATCTGTCGGAAAGGGGTTTCCAGTTGACAGGTATTCCATATATTGGAATGCTTTCTGCCTGATGTCACAGATGATTACGCTCTTTACAGATTCGTAGCCTATTTATAACAATAAAATCCACTCTTTCTGTATCCATGATTTTAGGATATTGAACCTACCATTATGATTGCACTTGCTCTGAATTAAGCCTGTGGATGGTAAATAGATCGACATTCTAACAAACACGGGCCTATGCTCATGATACTATACAGAATTTCACTGCAGAATACTGACTATTTACTCATTGATTCAGTCACACAGTCTGTAATTTTCTTTGAAGTATCCCCATCAATCGCAGATGGATCAAGGCAACACTGCCAAAAAAAAAAAAAAAACCTCTATATCAAGATACACTTTAGGCGTCAGGAACAATGCCCTTCAAAGTCTGTATTTAATTCATCACATTCACAGCGGGGCCCCTCAACCATTGAAACCGGCTTTGATGGATTATCAGGTTTTCTGTCAAATTCTAGCGAGTTCTAGGCTCTATCCTGAATCCTGATCCTATCCATACTGAATAGCTATTAGAATATGGAAACATTACTGGTACCTTTTGACTTGTCCATTCATTATATAGTCATCCAATGCTTGAATCAAGGCGCGAGGCATTGGTAGCCTAGGCTCAGGTAGCTAATTGAACTAAACCAACATACAGAACCGCTTTGCACAATATTTACTCAAGAAGTCGAATGTCCCTCAATAAGTTCCGGCCACAAAGTCTTAACCGACCAGGTCCGAATCCGGCCACCAAAGAAGTAAAATGGCACTCCCAAGACAGTGATGCCAGCTACAATACCAGCCAGAATATTCATGGCACCATCATAACCAGTAGCGGCAATGGCTGGGACGGTCGAGTAGCTCAACCCAAAAGAGATAAAACCACGACCGACGCAAATTACCATTAGCAAGGCACCAGCCTTCTGAGGGAAAGCATCAATTGCATAAGTGATGCCAATCAAGTTGGCCGTGAGGAATCCCAGGTAACACATGTGAAATGGGGCAGCGATACCCATCCAGTGATAGCGATCAGGGTGAGCAGCAGCTTGACCATAGATGACACATCCCAGCACCGTTGCGATAGTTGGAACGGCTAACGAGATGAGCCTGAACTCGGGCTATTGTGTGTTATAACTTATTCATCTGGGTCATTAGAGAGCTCTGCACATACCTGGAAAACTCCGCCTTTCCTCTGGCTGAGCCGTTTGGCCAAGTAATCGGTGCCATATCCGAGCAATGGAATGAGGATCAAGACGTCGGCGATCTGAAAGATCTGCACCCACCCAAGCCATTCAAACTCGAAGGAGTAAGGAGGCATGGTTAGGACAACGGCAAACGTTGACGCCTGGTAGATGTAAATACCCAAGAAAGTGCCGTTGAAGAGCAGAATCCACAGAATCGTCGGAATCAAGAAACCTTTGCCAGTGTCGATATAAAAGTCTACAATGCGTCTCCAGACAGGTGCATGGTGAAACAGTCGGATATTGTGACGGAGAGTGCGCTTGCCATAGACTTGGGGTTGGAGGATATGGTTCTCACGCGTGACAACCTTGGCATCCGTCGAATCCATATCATCTTCCTCTACCTTTCGATCGTACATGGTCTCCACGACGAAGAAGAATGAAAGGAAAAGGATGGCGAAACTCATGAAAACCATGATTAGGTACCACCACTTGGTGCCCAGTGGAGGCACAACGTAGGCTGTCATGATGAACAAAGCAGCAGTTCCTGTTGTCTGAATGCCGATAAACCATGAGAGCTTGCTACTTCGCTCGTGGAGAAAGTGGCATTCCTCAATGATGAACGGCGCAAGTGCCTCACTCTGTCCAGCAGCCATGCTGAAGATGTTGCGACCAGCAATATGGCTTGTAAGGGAGGTAGAGAAGGCACACCAGAGGCCTGTGGCCACCATTAGGATCAGAGATAGGAGAAAGATCGGCCGACGACCGACGGTCAGGGTCAGAGGCATGGAAATGAGGTTGCCGATGCCCATGAAGAGTGTTGGAAATGTCAGAAGGTCGGAAACTCGGGAAGGATCATCGTTGGGATATTCTTGTAGGACGCTGGGCAGGACGGCACCCAGTCCAGAAGTACCGATAACCGCCACGGCGCTATATGCCCCGACGAGGAAGATGATGAGGTTCTTGTGCCAGGCTGGCAGGTTCAAAGGGTCTATAAGAAGAATAGTCGTTAGGTCGCATGCTGCAAAGAAGAATAATTAATGGCTACCACACACCTTTCGGATCACCGCTCGGGGTGGGAACGAGGACAATGGACCCGTTGTGCAAGAGGTTGACTGTGCCGGTGCCGTTGCTGACGGGAGTCTCTCCAGTGGATCCATTGCTGACGGACTCAACCATCTCGACCTGAGGTTTGGGACCCATGGCTTCAACGTGTTTGCGACGTCAGGTACGTTAGCGATTCAATGATCAAATAGAAATCGTCAAGACGCTGTTAGAAGTGGAATGATATGAAGTCAACCTCAACAAGGAGACTGCTGCTTCTTATCAAGGCTCGACATGGAAGCGGGTCTCCGATTCATCTCTAAGAAGAGGCATCCCCGTTCCCTCCACATCCCGGGCCCGAGACCTTGGATCCTGCACCTTGATCTTTTAGGGTAGAAATTGATTACGGGCGAATCGGCATCCAGAGATTTGCATCGTTTCCCCGCGTTACCCCAGATGACTGTTGGCTTTCCCCGCGTTTCGGCAACTTACCCTGACCTGGATGCGGCGCGGGGACAAGGGACCCATCTTGAGACATATTGTAGTCGCCATGCTGCTGCATGACTTACCGATCTTGGTACCCCAGACCTGTATAACAACAAAATTCGGGAATCCTCCCAGCACTCGGCATCTTTTTACTGTCGGAACAAGCCAGTGATACGCAGGCACACAGTTCACAAGCATGTCAGAGATACCTTCGAGTGGTCGCAGCCACTTTCCCACCCCTTCCCCTTCAACCCGCGGCTTTACCGGCCAAGTTCACGACGCCAACAGACCTACTGCGTCGGGCCCCAAGCGCCGTCGCATCAACTTTGCCTGCGACTACTGTCGCTCGCGCAAAACCCGCTGCGATGAAGGTCAACCATCGTGTTATGCTTGCCTGGCAGCCGGCATCGAGTGTATCACTAGAAATCGCAGAATGCCAGGCATTGAGGTCCGTCGTCACGAAGCTGGAAAACGTCTTGGCCGCGTCCGACGGAGGGACACACAGTCCTATCACGGAGACGAATCCACTCTGGATGCAGAATCGCCAGCATCCGAAGTGATTGAAACCGCTTCACAGCCGGCGAGGCTCATACACGGAACCAATACAATATTTAGTCAAAGTCCGTCGCAGAGTGAGCAGTCTGCTTCGTGTGCCGGGAGCCACCCTGAAGCCGACCTATCTGAACGGGTTACCCACTCTAAGCCCTGTCATCCGGATCCCATTACTACCGCCGATAGCGACAATCCAGAGGACAGATCTCTGCTGCCTATTGTGCAGGTCGACTTTGGCAACACTCCACTCGAGCTTATGACCAGTTGGTTAGACTTGGCTCGACATCGCCTTCGTATCCCCCGTGAAGCAGTTCAAGTACCAGAGCGTAAAGAGCGTCCGGGACTCCCACAGTCCTTGGGCAGTTGCAAGATTCCGGATCAAAATGTGCTTTCCCCTTTACTGGATTCCTTTTTAGAAGGGCCAAACGTCCTGTTTCCCTTGCTTCGACGCCATAAAATCGAAGAAGCGACACGTCACGCAACTAGCCATGGACCAGAGGCAGTGGCACGAGAATATGGGCTTCCCGTCTTGATGCAGGTGTATCTAATCATGTTAATTGGCAGTGCCTCGAACACTTATGGAGGCTTATTCGTCGATATTGAGGACTGCCTGAGCTACTGTCAGGGACTCTTAGGCTCTATCCTACAGGAGTCGACGGTTGATGCTCTGCAGGCTGTTGTCTTGTTGTCGATGGCGCTGCGGTCCCATGATAGACTTACCGCAGCTGGCCACACCATTAGTCTGGCTGTTTCAATGGGAATAGCCATGGGTCTGCCAAGATATTCAGCTCGTCTTCCGCCTGGGGATGAGGGACGCGAGGCTTGGATGACTACGTTTGCTTTCGAGAAGCTGCTTTCATTCGAGCTTGGCAGATCGTCCTCCATACCAGAGGACTATACGGAGCTTCTGCCCAGCCCATGTCCACAAATGGGCCAAAATGCTACAGATGAGCAGAGCACGAGATTGAAGCAATCACGACCCATCTTTGAGGTCGTTCTAAGTCTATCAAAGCTGCTTAGCGACGTGGGTCGATGGTGCATCCAGGTGAGCCGGAAGGAGGAGGACAGGAGCCAGGACAACATGGCCGAAGTTGTGAGAGAAAAGGTCAGGACTACTGGCATGTCATGCCTGAGATTGATGGAATGGGCATCACATGAATGTCCCGTACAATACAGGTGAGCTGCTACTTTATCGCTGTCCTTTCTTTGTCAACATTCCACTGACTGGCATATGTTTGCGTATAGACCTACCATTGACCACATGTTTGACCAAAAGTCTCACCTCTTTTCTTCCTTCATCGTGATGCAATATCACACAGCGTACGTGGCTTTTCGTTTTATCCTTGACTCGTGCTGATCCATCTCCCATCTCCATAATTCCTGAGCTAACATTCTTTTTGCAGCTTGATCATCGTGACACGCAACAGCCTACTCATCAGCGAGAAGGCTCTCCGCTTGGCGGTGGATGTTGTTGCCAAAGATGAGCCTTGGGAATCTGCCGTCCGCAATGGTCAATACATAGCGACAAGCTCAGCACGCAAGATACTGCGGCTCTTCCTTGAGTCGTCCGACCACGGCCACTCCGCTGCCCTTCCTAACCTTGCCGGGCCGCTACATGCTATGGGCGTTTTGGCCGTTCATGTCGTGACACAGCCGAACTCGCGGATGGCAAGCACAGACCGGGAACTACTCAGAGCCGTAGCTCTGGCCGTTAAAGATACCCAGAGCACAGAGCGGTCAAAGAGTGAGCTCAGTGCTGCTTTCCAAAAGCTTCAAACGCTTATGACCGCTGCCGCTGAGTCTCAGATGCAAAGTCCCATCTTGATGCGTGACTCTTCAGTAGTCAACGACAAACAAGCGCATTGGGAGGGTATTGTTAATACGCAGAATGATAGAGGACCAACAATGGTGGAAAGCTTCACAAGAATGGTCAACTTGATGGAGGAGGATGGTCCCGCCGAGAATGAATGGTGGGTAGAGGATAGCTGTCCGATGGTCATGGATGAGATTGGGTGGAATTGGTCAGACTTATCTCAGCTGTTTTCAGTGGACATGCCATCAAATCCCGGTGGAGAGTCGCACGTATTACGGTAGCCTTGTTAATGCTGGGTTCTCATTCGGAGCATTGATTGCTCAGGCAATTAATATCCTTCTTGACCTTGGGTTTCCTATCTAGCTATAAGTCCAAACCTAGGGTGTTCTCATTCATCTCCTGGCGTAATACTGTGCCTGCCAATATTGCATCTGTACGTCTTGATGTTGGAAACACAGAGTATGAAGAGTAGGCTATGCCGTATGGATAATAAATAGGCTTATTTTTAGCCCGAGTTAAGAGTGAAGAATATGTTAAAATACATCTTAGAATTATCCTTAACCCTCTCGCAGCTGCCTATTTCAAGCCTCTTACTGGAAGGCTAGCTAGACCCCTTAGCATGACCCTTTTGGCCGAAACGTTTGATCCTTCAGTATGACCAGGTAGGTATGGCACCCTTCCCAATTAGGGTAAAAACGCCACCTTCCTGCAGCTTCTCTATCGGACTATCTAGCTCGGCCACTTCCCGCATTCCTGTTAAGTGGTCAGCGTGACCGAGTGTCTCGGCTCGGCATTTAGACACGGTTCGGGATCTTGGGGGTTGCCCCCGAAGATCGAGGTAGAGGCCGGGAATGGAAACGCATCAGCCTGCAAATCGAGGGTAGATTATATATGATGATGCCATATTTGAGCGACGTCTTGAACGTGTTACTTCATTCTTGGCTAACTTTGTTGCATTAACCCCGCATTGTATTCTTGGAGATCGCCAGCATTCATCAAACCTCAAAGGAGCTTATCAACATGTCCGGTGAAGCCAAGTTCGACGTAGGTGTTGCCGTCATTGGAGGCGGTCCTGCTGGCATGTCAGCAGCACTCGCTCTCATCAAGGCTGGTATCAGCGTCAAGGTCTTTGAGAGATATCCCTATGCCAGGCCAGCAGGCAACATTCTCAACTTGTGGCCACCAGCCATCCACGCTCTACAATGCATGGGTGTCAGGACGGACGATCTCGGGGCACGCTCATCCCCTACGACTTTCCGCAACCCAAACGGCCATGTCCGTGCCACAGTGCGACTGGAAGATCACATTGTGGAGAAGTACGATGGCGGTTTTATCGGTCTTTTAAGGCCAGACCTCTACAAGAGGATGCTAGAGAGCATCCCAGAAGGTGCCATCGAGTTCAATTCGGCCGTAACGTCGTTCGAAGACACCGGAGATGGTGTCAGGCTGACACTATCAGACGGCAGAGTCATCAAGGCTGCTGTGGTGATCGGCGCCGACGGCATCGATTCTGCTGTTCGCCAGCATCTTTGGGGCAATAGTCCTCGGCGAAACCACAATCTACACGTCATTGGTGGTTTCACATTCGACATTGCCGACGGCGTCATCCCCGGCGAGTGCGTCCTCACACATGATACACAGGTCCAGGGGACGTATGGCCCTCTGATCAGCAATGGCCGTAAGGGTCTTCAGTGGTGGTTTGTGGAAGCGTGGCCGGACGCGAAACCCGTCGAGGAGAACCTCAAAGACCGAGCTCAAATGTTAGCTAAGAGGTTTCGAGGTCCACTGGGCGAGCTTGTCCGTAGTACTCCCGCCAAGGACGTGGTTATGTGGCCCATACGCGACAGGGAGCCGTTGAAGAAGTGGTCCAAGGGAAGGATGACTATTATGGGAGACGCAGCGCATGCCACCTCACCCTACGCAGCCTATGGAGCGGGCATGTCTATCTCGGACGGCTACTTTCTCGCAAAGTGTCTATACCGTGTCAACCTCGGCGACACGCGTGCCGTTGAGGCAGCCCTCTATCAATATGAGACTTACCAGCTGGAGCACACGACCGCCATGGTCCAGTCGGCGTACCAAGTTGGCAAAATGTTCCACCATGTGCCCTTCCCCTTGTACTACATCAGAGATCTTGTCCTGGATTGGACGGGTATACTGCAAGGTCAGGTGGGTGATAAGAACCCGGCAGAAATCACGGGCCAGCTGGAATTGATGGGCGAGGGCATCACGAGTGCTTGATCTTGGTTATTTCTTTCTGTATCTAACTTGACTTTGGCGTCTGAGAGCTGAATTCTATGCAAGGTATTTCATTCCGTTTTTGTATTTTTTGATAGCAATGTGAATTGAAACTTAATCTCAAACTCTTCCTATCGACCGTTGTGTCCGATAATGAAGTAGAGATAAATGTGTTCCGTAACATTTTTCGCTTGCAAAAGAGTTGCCTTGAATATTTATAACCCGCTTACTCCTTTTCACCTTGTTCGGTCAGTGGCTAGTGACTATATATATTATTGAACCTTGTCGATTAGAGATCGATGACAAAACACATTTTCAATGAAGAGAAAAATTTCAACACAATCATGTATAATTGACCGATGACTATGTACTATTATCTGGGAAAGCTGCCTTCTCCCTAGGTTCTCCAGTGGTAGTGAGTAATACCATAATAACAGACAAATGAAACAGTCAAAATGGTTGAAAGAAGAGTGAAACCCCCAGTCACGATGCCCTGCTCGAAAAAGCCAATATCTGGTCTCCCAAACGCCCTCTTGAATGGCTTTACTCGCGATCCCGTTTTGCCGGCTACCGCAAGTAGCTCAGGCTTGCTCTCTCGCAATGCCCGCTCCAATGGCTTGTCATTGACTGGAGGGATGATAATCTGTGCCTTTGTTAGAGAAAAAAGAGACTCATCGTATGGTGTCAACGGCTTCGAGTGCGCGTTCAGCAATTGAGGGGCCATGGGATGAACTGCGTGTTAACAATACCAGTTAGCATCATTTGGTTTGTGAGCGGTGCTGCATTTGACCACGTATTTGGAGACAATGGAATTACTTACACAATAAATTGGTAGGAACATGATTGACAAGGCACAGGGGGGAGTCGAGGAACTGGCCAATGTATTTTGCAGCAGGCGGCCGAGCGAAAACATAAGAGCCGCCCAACCTGCCGGCACTATTTATTCCCCATGTCAGTCAAGTTAAGACTAGTTAATCCGTCAGATGACATACCTGTTGGCAATCTGGAGGGCGTCATCCATGCTTCTCACTGCGTGTACTCTTAATACACTTTGCTGCCATTTTTCACCGAGCATCGATGATTTGCTGGGGGTCGATAGTAAGCGACTTTTCCAGACAGGATCGTGGTTCTTGATAGGTCTGATACTTACCGCTCTGTGAGATGAATGACCATTCCTGCTGCAGTCGACGAAACAATTCGGATCTGACGGTCTTGCGCGAGACGATCTTGGCTTGCACGACTGACTGCCGGACTGCCTGCGCCATGAGACGAAAGGCGGCTTGCCTCCTCAACTGCTGCAACGAGGAAATCTTTGATAATCCACTCATTGACGAGCACCAGGTCGGGGGCATAGGCTGAGCGGCCAAAGAGGGCAAATCGTGCCATTACCAGCTGTCGAGCAGCCAGTCTCACATCCGCATCGCGCTCCACAATGGCGACGATGGGCGTCTCAGGATCCGAAACTATGCTTGATGACAGATGGTCGCGAGGCTTCCCTCCGTTCTGGAGGACAGCTACGTGACGATGCTTGAGAGTATCTTGGGTGACTTGGTCTCTTGTTGCAAGGAAGATGTGCTGGTCCAGGGCATTGCCTATTATGCTCAAGACAAGGGCTGGCGTCTGAAGGTTGTCATTGTCGACCTTGACGACAAGGCAGTTGCCCGCCGCCAAGGCCGGCACCAGCGCAGAAAGAAGGCTGAAGAGGTAGGTCTGGCGGGCAGGATGAACAACGACGATACCCATAGGCTCCCTACCATCAGGTGCGTCCGATCCATTGGCGATTCTGTACTCATCACGCAAGCACGCATCGTGCTGTAGCGCGTTGTATGCATCCCTTGCTATTTCAAGGGCCAGCGAGCATTCAACGGCAGCCTCTACTTTGGAGTGGCCACCGTCGCTAACCATGGCCTGTTGAATCTTGACAGCATGCTCAGATAGTTTGTCATGAAGACTCTGTAGCTGAGATTTGCGGAAGATGGGGTTGAGTAGCCGGCCGTCTATAGCGGCAGACCTCAATGTGCCGAGAGTTGTCAACATGTCTTCGTGAGATCGATATTTGTGGGTAATGTCTGTGAATGTCTGCGTCTTCCAGGGCTAGATTCCTGGGTGGATTTGGCGAAAAGACGGTGGTTTTTGGTTTGATGACTCTGCTTGCGCATCAAGCCGCGGGCCGATCCCCATTCAAATCCCGAAGCCCTGACAGCTTTGGCCATCTTTGGTCGGGAGTGGAGGTGCATACATGACTACCTACTAACATAGGGAGTTCTCCCCCTCTCGGCTGAGCCCCTCCACATTCCCGACAATGGTAGCAAGGGTGGCCCGTATGCGAACCGTAAAGACGCCCTGACGGTATGGACTGGCTTTAGGAAGGGAATTTCAAATCACTAGAGTTTGCGCATATCTTCCAACATTGCATCTTACATTCTCGAGCATCTTACTTCTTCAGAATGTCGACCACCATCACCCAGCCTGCAGCCCTGCAAACAGTGCTTCAGGATTACAGGCTTCATCATTCCGAAGCCTCTGGAGACTCGTCCAAGAAAAAGTCGTCCGATTCATCATCGTCGTCGTCTTCTTCAGTGACTGCATCACAGCCCGCCGAATGGGACATTCCACATCGGCGCATCCCACCTCACAGGCAGACAAATCGAGAGAGGGACCAAGGTGAGGTGCGCGTCTATACAAGCAATATTGAGCGAGTCTTTATCACGACTATGTTCACTGGTGTTCTTATCAATGCCGTAAGTCGAGTCTCGGACAGGGATATGTACAAGGCTAAGATGCTACAGTCGGTTTCCAAGGCTTGGCGAGCAACCTTGGGGCAGGTCAATGGCCACATCTTCCGTTACCCTGTTGGAGGTGAAATTTAACTCGGTGTCGCATTTGCTTTGCTTGGGGGAGCTTTCATGTTGCTAAGAAATCTTGATGTTATTGAACTCGGTCAATAGTGAAGAAGGACTAAGACAATTCATATACACATGTCATGTCAGGCCAGTTTCATTAGAATTCATTTGGGTACTACATTAATGGACTATTCAACCATCACTCGGATGCCTTGACATTCTTCATCCCTCCATAGTCCTCCTTCAGCTCCACCCCTCCCACGACCAGGGGCTGCACTGGCTGCAACACGTACAACATCCTCGCCCACTGCGTCTTGCTCGTATTTCTCCAGGCATGCATCGTAGCTCTCTGGATGCAAACATCACCACGCTTCATTGAGCGCGTCTCACCCGAGTCCAGCACCAGATCCACCTCGCCATCCATGAGAACTCCGTAGTCAAGACTAATAGTGCGGTGCATGGGCGACGTAAAGTCAGGCGGTATGTCGACAAACCGCAGCACGGTGCCGTTGGATACGGTTATTCCTGGTGGCTGGCTCAGATAACGCTGATAGACGTCAAGGTCGGCGCCATCGTCAAGCTGGGTCGGGAAGCCCTCAGTGACATAGCACTGCGAAAAGAATGCGTCGCCTTTGCCCAAAGTGTAGAAAGGGGCGTCGGAGGAACTAGAGTCCAGCACCGCCTCCCCTTGATCGTTGTGTGTCGTGATGAGCCGCTGCGGCACGCGGAGATTGCCATTGAGTGCCATGGTTACAAACTTTCTGTAGATGATACGAATGATAGATAGGATGGAAGATATTTATGGCTTGATGATAGATCATGGGTTATGGGCCCATAAGTAGTTCGTGCATTCACGATTTAATAGTGATTTTCACACCACTGGACATCGGCCGGCCTGTCTGCGCCTTTCCGGGCCGCCCGGGATCGGAGGACCTGGGAATTCGGGAAGTGGAGCGGCAATCTGCCGGAAACTGATCTGTCGGCGGCGTTTGGGGGCAAAGGAAATAGCGAATTATCGTCACAGGTCAGTTCATATGCAGTGCTCAGTACATAACTGAAAGGTTCATATTTTATCGTCTAGTTAAATATCATCTCAGTGTTGGAGCTGTATCATCCTGTCCACGACCTATAAGTGCATCGTAAGCTTGGTATATACATCATGTCTCAAACGTACGCGCATCACTTTTCGCATCTCAACATACCGTTTGCAATTGCTTCATCGCAAAAACATCCGACCCCTCAGGCTGTCACACGTCTTCATGACTCTGTCATATTTCTAAACGATTACTATGTGGCCGGTTTGTTCTCCAGCATCGACTTACCTGCAGATGCATTCACACAAACTACCCTAAACAAATTTGCCGCACTGCCAACGTCTGTCCGCCGTGCCGTTAGAGCAGTGTTGCAAAACATCTTTCAAGACAACGGGAGTTTGAAGGACTCGAGCCTACCGACTGGAAGCAGCGAGCCCATCGAACTGGTGGAACTGCATATGCCGGTATCTGTGGGTGACTTTGTTGGTCAGTGAGGTTTTCCCGTGCGTCATCATCACTGGCTAGCTAACAGCTGTGAAGACTTTTCGTGTTCGTTAGACCATGTCAAGAATGCTGGTCGCATTGTCATTAACGATGAAAGCCCGCCGCCTGCTTTCTTCCACTTTCCCGTCGGCTACCAAGGGCGTGCCGGGTCAATCGTGGTTTCGGGCACAGACATTCATCGTCCCGCGGGCCAATACCGCAATAAGGTGGCCAAGGGCAGCCTGAAGCCGATTGTTTATGGCCCGTCAGTGGCCATCGACTATGAGATGGAGTTTGCGGCCATCATCGGCAAGTCTTTGCCAATGAACCAGCACATAAATGTTGCTCAGGTGGACGACCATATCTTCGGTTTTGTAGTCTTAAATGACTGGAGCGGTAAGTTGCAAACGTCACACAGGGATTTTAAATGAGGGACGTCCTGACAAAGCTTACGCCAGCGCGCGACATTCAGGGCTTCGAGATGGTACCTTTGGGTCCTCTCAATGGCAAGAACTTTGGCACTACGGTATCGCCCTGGATCGTCACGCCCGAGGCCTTGGAGCTATTCAAGACGACAACGGGTAGCAAGACGACGCTAGCATTGCCGCGGCATTTGCAAGATCCTGAAAACGCGACATACGACATTACAATGCAGGCAGAGATAGTGACAGCCGGTGGAGTAAGCACCGTCACTGGCCGATCCCGCCTCGAGTGTCTTTACTGGTCAGTGCGACAGATGGTGGCTCACGCAACAAGTGCGGGGAGCGGACTGCGAACCGGGGATATTATGGCGACAGGCACAGTAACCGGGCCAGAAGAGGGCGCAATGGGGTGTCTCCTCGAGGTGACCGAGGGCGGCTCACGGCCGTTTCAACTTGAGGATGGCAGCGAAAGACGGTTTCTGGTCGACGGAGACGTGGTTCGGATGACGGCCATGGCGGGTGGCGATGACTCTGGCGTTGGATTTGGGGAATGCGTGGGGAAGCTTGTGCCGTGCCGTGTTAGTGAGACATCAATGGTATCGGCCCGAGCCGTTTGAACATTGATCAGATCGTCGGGAGGTGGGGGAGGGGGAATTGAGGGTACCTATCCATAGAAGTAAGGGCGGATCTCGATATCCCCGAGTTGGGGTAACGAGACCCGTGTGGAGGCGGGGATGCCGGCTTCGGCTTGCCATGGTACTCCGGATACATAGATAATGTCAGTTAATGTGCAGAGTAAAACAAGGGGCTTCATAACCCGTACGATCAAATCCATTACATTGCTTTCCTTTGCCACCGCTCCTACTACCCATTGCCCAAGATGCCTAATCCGATTCAAGAACTACACACTGTCGATGACTCGACATTCCCCTACATATTCGAACAAAATGCAACAGTTCAGATCAAATGGGGTGGGGGTCTCGTCCGCTGCAATGTTTATCGACCAAAGACCTCCAAACCAGTACCAGTGCTGGTGACGTACGGCCCATATGGCAAAGATTTACACTACAAGGAGTGAGTCCATCAGTAGTGGCAGTTGATTTGCATTCGATACTGACCTCTGGCCCAACACTTCAGCTTCATCCCCAAGTTCTCTGAGGTTAATCCTGCGCACAAGTCGGACCATTCTGCTTGGGAGACCCCGGATCCTGGCTTCTGGACAGCAAAAGGGTATGCTGTTGTCCGCGCCGACGAGAGAGGACTTGGCCAATCACCCGGCATCCTTGATACCATGTCCCGCGGGACAAGCGACGCCTTCTACGATGTCATCGAGTGGGCAGCCGAGCAATCTTGGTCTTCCGGCAAGGTCGGCCTGCTGGGCATCAGCTATTATGCCGGGAGCCAGTGGCGGGTGGCGGCGAGGAAGCCAAAGGGTCTATGCGCCATCATTCCTTGGGAAGGAATGTCGGATTACTATCGCGACCGTTGTCGACATGGAGGCATTTTGTCCAACAACTTTATACGCTTCTGGTGGAATCGACAGGTCATCACCAACCAATACGGTCGGCCTGGGCGATTGGCATCCAACTGGGGTCCCGACACTATCGAAGGGGACCTGAGTGAGCAAGAGCTTTTGAGCAACCGCAGAGACCAGACCATTGATAATCGAGTACACAAGTTCCGCGACGAACCATACTACGCCTCGAGGGAGTATGATATGGGTGATATTGAGGTTCCAATGTTGTCTGTCGGCAACTGGGGCGGCATCCTTCTTCATCTGCGAGGAAATATTGAGGGCTACACCCACGCCAGCTCCCAATTCAAGTACCTTCGCATGATTACGGGACGACATGATCTCCCCTTTTATTATGACGAAGAGGTCGAGGTGCAGCTTAGCTTTCTTGATGCCTTTCTCAAGAACGACGATCGCGTCGGCTGGTCTGAGCCGGGCAAGGTCCCTCCTGTCAGTCTCGTGCTGCGCAAGGGCAATGTAGGTTTCAACAACGCAGAGAAGGAGGCAGCCTACGAGAGACGACAAGAATCGGAATGGCCCATCGCCAGAACAAACTACACCAAATTCTTCCTGACGTCCAACAACATGGGGCTTGTCCCTGGAGTACCCTCAGACCAGAAGCGGAAGCTGAGTTATCGGGCACTGGGCACCATGGAGAAGCCGGAACTGCTGCAATTCACCACGGAGGCTTTCGAAACCGAGACTGAAATTACCGGACATATTGTCGCGCACCTCAACGTGTCATTGACGGCCGATCAAGGGGAAACAACGCCCTCCGACCTTGACCTTTTTGTCACATTAAGATACCTGGGGCCCGACGGAAAGGAGGTCTTTTACACTGGTACTGCTGGAGACCCAGTCCCCTTGACCAAGGGCTGGCTTCGAACATCCATGCGGAAGGTGAATGAAGAACACCACAAGCATCGCTCATGGCTTCCTCACCGTGATTATACTAGCAAGGACGTGCTTCCTGTAATTCCAGGAGAGGTTTATCCTGTCGACATTGAGGTCTGGCCGACAAATGTCGTTGTCGAAAAGGGCGGAAGAATCGTCTTTGAAGTTTCGTCTGGTGATACACAAGGATCGGGCATATTTCTCCACAACGATGAAGAGGATAGGTAAGTCAACGCGGACGAGATTCTGGACAAGTACGGACACAAGGCTAATCCCGCATTCTTAGATCACCGGCAATCTTCCAGGGATACAACCACATCCACTTTGGAGAAAAGTTTGAGAACTACGTGACTTTGCCCATCATTCCTGGAAAGAATAAGGCGGAATAATTCAGCTGGACATTTTTGGGCTCTGCATTGATAATGAATATAACAGAAGCCGACGTATGTGCGCATTTCTGTCCAATAGACCAAGACCTATGTGATAACGTTGTGGTATAAAAGGCACGTTGAGACCTGGACATTTGTAAAGAAACATATACAGGCAAGACCAAGATAACTGTAAGAGATGAATCACACATTATGCACTATAGAGCGTGGCCTTTCACCGGTATAGCATTTATTACCATCAGATTTATGTACGCAATGGAATTTAGAGAAACAAAACAAGTCCCTACTCCTACTAAGACGCTGCGGCAAGAGTTCTTGGCCAGCTCCCAAACGCACACTGGCTATTGCACATGTTTGTCAATTCCCATGTCTCTGCCGCAACACGTCCACACGTGCCCTCGTCCTCTTCGTCTCCAACTGCCCCAGCAACAAACATGGCTGCCATGAAATGATCATCGGTGGCATGTGCATCCCTGTACAGCGGGTGCTTCATCAACCGCGTCATGGCCCGTCGCAGCGCAGGCCCTGAGTTGTTCTGGACCACGTCCTCAAACGCCTGGCGGAACTCAAGCGCCCAGGCCTCGGGCGGAGTCTCCTGGGCAAAGTTGTCTGAGAACCTAAGCATCGGCAGCCAGTAGTTGCGATACAAATTGTGCACGGCGCCGCCTGACCCGATCAAGAGGTAATTCTCCTTACGCAGCGGGCGCAGAGCGTAGCCGATCCGGACGTGGAAATGGGGATCGTAACGACCGTTCATGGAGATGAGAGTGGTGGGGGGGCATCCGTCAGGAAACATGCGGATCAGAATTAGGTACGTGTCATGGATCCAGTCAAAGGTAGCATGGCCGGAAGCGTTGAAGCCGGCATCCTTCAGCATCGACACACAACGCTCTGCCGTCTTAAGGTCTGGGTTGAGCTTGTAGTCGACGTACTTGCTGGGATGGACATAAGCGACGGGCGACTTGTTGGGCTCCGGGTTTGTGGCGACGTGGACCTCGTCACCCGGTGCATCCCAGTGAGCGCCCTATTCCAGTCAGCCATATGTTCCAGGTCGTTCAAGTAGGCATAGAAATTCTAATTTACCATCATGATAACTCCCTTGATGTTATTAGACAAGGCCTCGTCACCGGCCTTTTTCCAGTAGGCTGAGGAATCCGAGTCCTCGCCAAGCATCATAGTTGAGCCATGAGAGAAAAAGTATACGGGTGTAATGGGTGAAGCTGTGTTGCTGTTTGTTAGCTAGAACATGGTTGAGGTGTTGTGGCAACACATACGCATTGTGGATCCGTTGTCAAAGGACGTTTGTTGAATTTCTTTTTCAGGTTAAAGACTCACTGCCATTCAGTCGGAGATTGTCCTCAGTCGAGACTTGTAAAGTTGGGGAGGCCCTGAATCTAGTCGCTCTTGATGCCCCCATGTCATCGTTGCAGACGGATTCGACAAGCCAGTCGCCACTCGGGATGTGGAGGGCGCCAAAATTCCTGGTCTGGTCTGGACTCTATGGGGTCAATTCGTTGATGGAGATTGCGGAGAACGAACCTCGGCAATCTGGCCCTGCCATAAGTTTCCCCGCCTCGTTTCCGCGGCTCGGGTTGGCGGTTAATATGGTGGCCGCCCTCGGGTCGTGCCTCCAATCCACCCTTCTCTCGTTTGATTCTCATTCTCGTTCACCATCTTTGATCCCGAAACTGTTTGCCAAGCTGAGCCTTTGTCCCACCACTTCCCTTCCCGAAGCCAAAGATCCTCGGGTGCGCCCCTTGAGATTTCCTCCACTGTTGATACATTGCTTGCATAATGACCTCTCCACAAAAGGATACTCGTGCTGAGGACCAGGGGGTCGCTTGTTTCCAGTGCGGTATCTGCAAGCAGCGTTACAGGAGGGCAGACCACCTCACTCGACATGCTCGAACCCGTAAGGCTGCCCCGTACTCCATATCGTAGCCAGTGTATCGGATCAGCTGGGGGACCAGCTCTTCCTTTCTAGTATCAAGTGATGCATTGGCCATGTTGACCATACATGCTGTCTGGTACGCATTATTGTATTTCAACTTGTGCTAATGCGAAACAACCCATCAATAGATTCCGCCTATAAATCCCATCGCTGTCATCTATGTGGTAAAGGCTTCTCTCGTAGGTCAGTTTGACCACTGCCCTCCTCCATCAAACAGCTCAGTGCGGCTACTGACACAGGATAGCGACCTCTTGAAGAGGCACGTTGCGGGCCACACAGGTCCAGATGGAAGCCTCAAGGCATTGCCGGCCAATGGTGGTCCATCTTCGAGCCGCGTAGCACAAGCCTGCCGTAGTTGTGCTGCAAACCACCTGCGCTGCACAGATTCGAAGCCATGCGCTCCTTGCTCAAAAAAGGGAATCGAATGTGTCTGGGATCAGTCATCCATTGTGACGCGAGATTCAGGTTCTCCACCCAGGGAATCCGAATCGGGTTTCGAGAACGACGATGCAATGGACGTGATTCTCTGTCGGGATGTGGAAGACAATGTCTCATTGGACCGTAATGGCGGCCATTCAAGGGAAGAGATGGCAGGAGCAGAGCAAAACCTTGTCCCTGTCGATCATAGCCCACAGGTAATTGCAAGTTTGCCTAGTCATGGGGGCCAAGCAGTACCTGCAACATTCGAAAGCCCTTCTACGTCAGTCCATGCACAGTTAACAGGTACCAAGTCTTGCACATAATCCCATCCTTTGGCACAAGCTGACTCCTTCCTTGAAAGCCCCCACCTCGGTCCAAGTTTCTGGGCTCGATAGATCCTATCTGGACGGCAGTGCGCCTCGACCCCCCGATTGGAACTTTCTCCCGGGACAATGGCAGTGGCCGGAAGATGCGAATGATGATCCAAGTTCTTGCTTCCCTACCTTTTACCTAAACGAGATTGATACGCAGTTTTTGGACCTGTACAACTTCTCAGCATTATTCAATTTCGGGTCGGAGCCTGTACTCAATCAAGATACAACACCGTCAGAGACCACGGATAATCCTTCTGCACGCCGTCGCTTCTCCACATCCGGGCCCGAGGCCTTCAGGAGACACGACTGGAGATTTCGTCCAGATGCATCGAGAGATCACGCTGGCGCCCACGAACACAACTTGTCTTTGCCCAAGGGTGACAACAATGACGGCACATCACCAGAGTCTCGCATATCCCTGAGCACGCAAATAGAAACAGCGCCGTTAAGTGTGTCTACTCGGGATGCCATTCTCGTTATTGTTGCTAGACACTGCCGCTCCGAGAACTTGTCAAGGGTGTTCCACTCTTTTCCAGGTGTAGAGCTGCTCAATAAGCTTCTTCAGTATTATCTCACTTCACCGATTGCCAGGCCTGATACTTTTATACACGTTCCAACCTTTGATCCCAACCAGAAGAAGCCCGAGTTGCTGTTGGCCATGATATCCGCCGGCGCTGTGCAGACGTCGGACTCAATACTTACAAAGTTTGGATATGCCATGCATGAGATTGTCCGGCCAGCGGTTGCAGGACAATGGGAGAGCAATAACGCATTGACTCGTAACTTAGAGCTATTACAGGCCTTCATCATTCATCTCGAGGTTGGCATCTGGAGTGGCAATGGACGGAAAGTCGAAATCACCGAAAGTTTTCTTCAGGCACCATTAACCATTCTGCGCAGAGCGGGGAAGTTCAAAAAGCATGGCTATATCTCACCAGCGGTGCCTGATCAGGACGCTGAAGGCGGTAAACTCAAAGATAGCTGGCAGTCATGGTTACAGCTCGAGTGCTGGAAGCGAACGGCTTTCCGCGTTCTCAAGCACGACACTGACTCTTCAATGTGCCTCATGGTCAACCCCATCATCTCGTACGCCGAAATGACGCTTCCACTTCCATGCTCAGATTCTCAATGGTCAGCTTCAAGTGCCGAGAAGTGGCAAAGAGCGAGCAACTTGGCTGCAACAGATACGGCAACTGTCCCACAGCCGCAGACCATGGCAGACTTTGTGAATGACCCTGGAGCCTACAGTTCCTATGGCATCCAAAGACCTCGTTTTGACATTCTTCTTGCGAGCCATGGTTTTCTCTCATGCGCGTGGAATCTAGCCTGGGAGTGTACTCAGCTGCATGCATTCGCACGAGGCAAACCGAGGGCATGGAGTTCTCTGCTCTTATCATCACGACAGGATGAGATAGTGAAGCTTCTGGGCACTTTCCGCATCAGCGTTCAAGAATGCGGCAGCGACTTTGAACGAATTGGTATGACTATGGAACATATACAACTTCACATGCATGCACCTTTGGAGGAAATACAAATTCTTGCAGGCACCGAGGGTCCCGAGCAGGCTGAAGCTGTGCAATCAGTCGTCTGGGAATGGGCCAATAATGAGGCCTCTCGCAGAGCACTTTGCCATGCCGGTAGCATTGTTCGTATTGCACGGAAGATGCGAAGAGGCTTGATCCAAGGCGCATTAGCTTTCACTTTGTTCCATGCTAGCCTTGTACTCTGGACCTGGACACTAGTCAAATCGGAAACCGCTGTCCTGGATACCGAGCAGCAGATGGTGGATATACCCGTCGTCTGGCTGGACGACGAGAACGAGACTATTGAGTTACAGAGGTTCATCCGGTTCGGTACGGGGAGACCATGCCTGAAAAGGTCTGTCTCTGGCCGCCCAGACAATATAGCAGCCGATATTATTCTCGAACAGCCACGCAAGGTATTGGAGGCTCTTGTGGAAGTTTTCTCTTGCAATTTTTACAAGCTTCAAAGGCCAGACTTAGTCAGCAGGTTGATATCACTAATGGATGCCCTTTAGAGTCTGGCCTCGAGAGAATATAGATACACAAGACACGAGTCCATTTTGGCCTCTTGAAACCTACATCTCAGGTCCATAAAAGTATATTAATTTCCCTTAAAGAGGAGGGGAGGGGTTAAGCTCCTCTCTTGGGCATATCTATACTTTGCATTCACTCTTAACTGTAAACTCATACCGATGCTGACCAGCCAGATGCCTTTCAACGCCTCCAAGCCTTAGTATTCCAATCGTCTTCCTTGGCGCAGTTATGATTACATGCAACCTGTGATCCTCTTGGAGTTTCTGGGAAACCTCGGCCGAACCACCAAAGGTAGTCGAAACACGAATATATGCATGTTTCAGGCCCATAGCAATACCAGCTTTCGGGTCAATAACCCAATTCCTATAGCCATGGCACTTGACACCATCGGCAGGTGGCAGGCCAGCAGCCCAATCCGTTATGAGGCGGAATTGTTTCCAATTTTCTCGCACAAATTCGAGGTCGTTACTGCTTTTCACATAATAGCCAAAAGACATAATGCCTAGAAGCTGGTAGTCCTCCAGCTCGTAGACATCAGAGAAGACAGTAATGTTAGGTTCGTAGCCCGGGGGAGGGGGCAAGGAGTATCTATAGTAGTGAAATGCACCTGGTAAGCTTGTAATTCTATCCAGAGGGGATGTACCATGCGTATTACATACCGGGAGGCGCTCGATAAGCTAGCTGCGGTGGTAGTGCATAGCGCGAATAGTATCAGCCAGACCTCTCTCGATAACTCGACACTGTCGGTGATTGTGGGAAGTCTCGAATCAGCCTGTAGCATAGGTTCTTGGCGCGACATTGTCCGCAAGGTAGTTGTGGGCTCAATTTGCGGACAATCGCGTCGTGATCTCCTGCAGCACAACATCTCTTATCTTGGCGACCTTCTCATCGCTAACTTGGTCTTGTTGGATAAAAGAAAGTTGACTATCGACATTGCTTATATCCTCACGCAACTGCATCAGATCACTATCAATGCTCTCCTGAAAGTCTTGTATCTTGTCATTGACAGTTGTCTCGAGGGCTCCAAAGTCATATAGCAAGTCTTGACACGATTTCTGCAAGGCTAGATTCGATCTCTTCAAGGCTGCGTTTTGGGCCTGAAGCTCGCCCATGTCTTGTCGCAGTTTCTGGTTCTCTATCTCCAAGCCTTTCATGCGCTTCCCGTCTTCAGCCTTTGCTTGTTGTAGTGTTTGCAGCTCGGCCCAAATCAGGGCGATGTCGCCGACGCACTCGGTTTCGCTGTCTTGCCGTGGACGTTTTCTATCAGGCTTGTGATCGATGGGGGGCGGCGGCGGCGGCGGTGAAGATTCGGTTGCTCGGTAGGATGGCGGTGGGATATTCACGTCAAGTTGGACAATTTTTGCTCCACGACCGGCATACATGCTAGCCAGCTGAAAGCGGCTGCTGCTGCGACATAATTTGAAACGTTCTTGGCTGACTGCATCGCTTATCGACTGGAGCTTGAGAGTAGCATCACGCGCCTCGATGTAGACAGTGAAAGCAGTTGACGGAGAAAATTCGCGAATAGCATCAAGAACTGCGCCTGAACTTGCTCGGTCTGGACGTATTGGTTCAATAGCAGGATCGGAAACGATAATGTTAAGAGGGCAGGCTAGCTTAAAATGAAGGCCAAGAGCTGTAGACTTAAGGACTTGCTTTACTTCGGCAGAGAGAGTGGGAGTCTTGATGAGGTTGAGAGAGATAATAGAGGAAGCGCAGGCTCGAAGTATAATGTCGGATATATTACCAAGGCCTTTGAGCTTAAGGGGGATGCGTATGTCGAACAGTGAACTTTTGGAATCGAAGCGAGCCATCAACTCAATAGAGCTAGCTTTGGGATCGGGTTTGGCCAGAATACGTGTCGTGTCTTCTGACTGCCACTCAATGACAGCGCAAGTGGTAAAATGAAGATTGGGGCATGGCGAACACGACATTCCTGCATCTAGTCAGTGTCACAACAGCTCAGTTAAACTTACGAGGCGAGTTCCATGCCGTGTCGCATCGAGCCAAGCCAAGTCAGGACGCGGCCAAAAGAGGGTGAGCCTCACTGCACAGGCGACCTCTGATCTCCAGCCAGCTGCGAGACCAAAGATCCCTTCTATAGTCCCCGGTTGTTCCAGCAAAGGAGGCGAGAACGCGCTCGTTTGAAGGGTGCAAGACGGAATTTTATAATGGTCTATAGTGCGAGTTACCGCCTCTTCTTGAACGCGACGACTGAACAGGACATGGGCGGAAATGGCATAGAGATGTTGCTAGGTTGAAGTGCGTAAAGGGGGAGGGAGCTTAGGCTGTTTGTCATGCCACTGAGTGGGGGCGGAAGATTATAAATGCGGCCGCCACCTTTCCTAAGGCGGTAAGGTATAGAGAACTCTGCTAAATGTGGACACCTGTGCCGGGGGTACCCTTTAGGTCACGGGCAACTAATGTCAGTTACCTTACCTTTAGCTGCCCCCTTCCTCTAGTTACTTTATATTAATAGAGAGTAAAGTTAAAACTTAAATAAAAAGTACTATATAAGCTTTAAATAATAAAGAAAAGTTTATATAATATTTTTATATATAGAATTATAATATAAATTAC
>JABFFJ010000204.1:0-80383 GCA_013623715.1 Fusarium verrucosum
TAACCTTTTAATAAGAAAGGTTTAACTTAAGTAGCTATAAAAGGGTTAATTATAACCCTTATTTATATTTTTATATATTCTTTATTAAGGTTTAGGGCTTTAAGAGCCTTTTTTTCCTTAATAAAAATAACAACTTAGACTAAGCAAAGAGGGGAAGTTGCAGCCACTATCGTACGAATACGAGGAATGATGCATATAAAAGTGCAGATATTGTAGTTCCAGACACATCCTAAGCCTGAAAGGAACAGTGTCTCACCGATGCACATTGCTCTCATTGGCATCCTTCAGACTTTTTGATCATGCCAAGGTCCAGCTTGGACAGCCATTATATGTGGCCTACAGAGCGACACACAATTCTGCAAAAGAAATAAAAAAGAAACGTTGAAAACAACAGTGCAAGCGCATATCTACCCAAGGAATTGGTTAACTGGCTTATTACACGTTTGACATTCAGCCGCGGGTGAACATGATGCTAAACTGGGGCAAGATGCAATAAGATGGTCACGCCAAGGCAGAGCTCGAAGCACATAGGCATCAGAGGGATGCACGAGAAGACGCTGAAAATCATGATCAGGTTGCCTATAAAAAGAAGTCTGAGAACAAGCATTGCATCGTCCCGGCCATCTTGTGAGATAAGGCTTTGAGGCCCGGGCCCAATAACATAGCACGTATGTATGTAGGTCAATGAATCATAAGCCGCCACTGTATGCAATCCCTCTGCGATTATCTATTTCTGAAGAGGATGGTGTGCCACCAGCATGCCTTTGTTGTAGAAATGACACTAAACGCTGTCATGGTGCAACTGGGCACAGGTGATCTACCACTTACAGAGAGGCACTACCGCCAAAGCTCATGAACGATTGAAATTATGATATCCTAGCGGCCAGGAGGTCAAACAAACGCCGTCTATAGTGGTTTGAATGTGGATATGGATGCGCTTCAACCATCCCACCAAACAACTGTACAAAATAAATAACTCACATCAGCACCATTTGATTCAGAGACAGACCTAGCAGCTCCCTTGCATAGGTATTCAGCCGCAATGGGTGGCGAAAATGTTGGGTGGTAAGCTATGCCGGTCAAGCGGTCGGCTGCGATGCAGGTCAAGATAGTGTCGAGGAGGGGACATGATGAGTCACATACAAGAACCTTTCGGTTTTGAATACAATAACTCTTGATCAATAGATGCAATATTCACATAGCCCTCATTGCCCGTGTTGCATGATATGACGAGGTGGGCGAGATAGGATCCATTCCCATGGATTAATCGGGATGGAAATGAAGTTGGCGACAGACGAGAACCTGCAGCAGTATCCTTACAGGAATAGAAGCTAAAGTAACCCCCACAGCTAGCTGAATTAGGAATGCGGAGTAGAAACAACGACGCCTATGCCAATCGCAGGCTTTGTCATGTTGGGGGCAGAAAGTGCAAGCCAG
Source organism: Fusarium verrucosum (assembly GCA_013623715.1). NCBI lineage: Eukaryota > Fungi > Ascomycota > Sordariomycetes > Hypocreales > Nectriaceae > Fusarium > Fusarium verrucosum. Next base: position 1,438 of record JABFFJ010000204.1, read on the forward strand.
AGCAGATAAGACAGGAGGTGAGACGAGATTGGCGCAATTTGACTTTCATATGTAACTGTCGCCGCTTCCAGTTCAGAAAACGGGTTAACTCGAGACAGTGCATATATTAAGTCTGCCTACATCTGCGGCCAGTCACTCATTAGATTGATTAGTATTCTAACATTCTGCCCGAGCTCCGTTGGGCAAACTTAGATATTTAGATTTTATGTAGTATGGACGCTAAACCCACCTTTTAAACAACGATTGTGATCCCTCGTACGTACCTGACTCCGTATTTAATAGTTCTTTACTGTGGACGGAGCGCAGTCCTCTCCGAGTCGCTCCATCGACCGTGGATATACTGCCGTATAGCCTTACCCCAAAATGCGGTAGGAACCGCCAAAGTACCCATCATAACCATAAGGACTGAGATGAGGATCGTTGGTTGTAGAATATCACCCTGCTCAATCCATGGCGCTATGGCCGTGCCTATTCCAAATCCGAACATGTTTCCGGTGAAGAGCTGAATAGCCATTGCTGCTCCTGCCCATCGCGGGAAGGCCTCTGTTATCCACAGAGTAAAGGCGACATTTCCTGTCATGTAACTCATGATACTGAGGGCTGAAGTGATGTAGATCAGACTCGAGTGCCATTTGTAAAGAACTGTAAGGCCATTGAGTATCACGCTAGCTAGTCCACAGACGATTGGAATGGCAAAGAGAGCCAGGTAAACCTCAGCATGTCGAATACCGCCTCTTCGTAGTGTGTAATACCGCGTAAACCAAGAGGCCAAGGGGCCCATGGCTGGGAATGCTAAAAGGGAACCAATGATGCCAGCGACCCCAAGATAGACATTGATGGAGTTGGCTTCTTTTTCGCCGTATATGTGGATGAGATCAAAAGGCTGAGTGAGGTTTAATAACAAGACGCCACTCAGAATTACACCGGTAAGTAAAGAGACCCAGAAGGTGAGGGGGTTGAGAATGCATAGAAGCATCTGTCTATATGTTGCAAGCATAGACTCCCATTTGGTTCCAGGCGCTCTAGAGACTTTGAAATGAGACCAGATCGACCAAGAATTGGGTATATCTGGTAAAGGTTTCTCATTCCTAATACTCTCAACTTCATCCCAACCCCCATAAACTTGCACTCCTTCTGAGCTGTTCTGGATAAGGACTCGGCCATCGAGGGCAACTGGAGGGCGAAGGAAATATGTCTCGGGAACAAAGATGAGGACCAGGACACACGCGATGACAGAAGGCGCGAGCCAGATCTGGTATACACATCGCCACCTTGCGGTCAAGTCGGTCGTCAATGGTAGTATCATAAGAGCGAGCTTGATGAAGACCGACCCGAAACAAAAGAATAACGAGAGGGCATTGGGACGTTCGTGGACAAATGTAGCATCGATAACAACGAGTATAAACTTGAAAGGCTTAGCGTGAATGTGTCTATGTGGGCACATACCGACTTACCATTCCGATTCCCGATCCAGCTGCTAATCCTTGTAAGCTGATGGCGATGAGCAACTCATAGAATGTGCTGACATATCCAGCCCATAGAGTCGATAATGAGGTAATTATCGCTGCACTAACAAAGACAGGTCTTCGTCCAACTGCTGTCGATAATGGAATACCAATCAAAAATCCCAGCCCAGTAAACAAAGTCATAGCCGAAGACAACGATGGAACTCCAAGGGGACCCAGCTCCTAGATCTGGATTAGTATACCACGAGAAATTGTACTCGTTGCCGTACCTTATTTCCGAACTCATCTTGGATTGCTGTCAGAAGCAGACCGGGTAGGTTCAGTTCGAATGAGGCGGCGATCGAGAAGCTCTCGAGCGCCAAGAATGCCAAAAGGCGCTTCAACGATGACCAAGTGAGTGGGTCACGATATGATTTGCTGGGAATAGGAAGTTTGAGAACACGACCAGTTGATGTGATGAAGAAAACACTGCCAGCAGTGGGAGGAGGAGGTTCGCGTTTAGTGATGATAGAGCTCGCCGAAGAATCCATTGTATATGCGTAAGAGAAAGTAAAAACCAAAAGAAAAGAAAAAGAGAGAGAGAGACTTTTATTTGTCGCGTTGGTTATGTTATTAGGACATCGGATACTGAAAATAAAAATTAACCCCGTTTATAGAGGGATGATAACCACAAACAAAAACGATGGAGGGGAACCGGAGTTTTATTCTGCAGCCAAGCTCATTAATCGCCAATGGGTTTAAACCCTTGGCAACCTTAAAAGAAATAAACTTTCGAGTTGCCGGACGATTGTTACGTCAAGGGTAAATATGGATTCCAGCCGCAGGAATTTTGCGACCAACCCGCGGGCGTGTTTGAGAGTCGAGACTAGTGCGGGAGACCTTTATTGGGCGATAGAATTTTGAGTTTTCTTCCGACGTTGCAAGACAGGGGCTGACAGATTCCAAATTGCCGCCTAGATGCCCAACGACGAATTGGAATAACTCCCTGAAGCTCCTTGCATGCAGTCCAAAATGAGGCTCCTAGACTGTGCGGGCTTCTAAACTAGCCGAGAATCAAATGCCGACGCCATGATTCAAGCTCACCACCAAATAACGTCTGACTCGTGGGTTTCAGGGCATATGCCGAAGCCACAATATCCACTGCCCCGTTTAAGTTTCACGGGAAGGAACAGAAGGTTATAAAAGTCCCGACTGACACTGCTGAGGTTTCAATGACTTTCATAATAAATAAGCGAAAAAGGCTATCCGTGAGTCTAAACAGCGGAGTCATCAGATACCCAACCAAGGCTGCTGTTACAAAGTTTACTGGTATGCTGAAGCACAGCGGATGAAACGGAGATCAAACTGTTTTTGTTGTAATGCTACGAACTTTAATCAATTATAACATTAAACATGACTTCCTTCGCTACAAATGCAGTGTTTGATAGGAAATTGCTACGCTCACCGGGTGGGCACATGCAACAACTTCCTGTTTAATGTCACGTTTTGTACCAGATAATGCTGCAGTCTCTTCGATTCGCTATATTATGTCGAAGCTTCTTTTGAATTTGAAAAGCACACCGGATGGTGGATAACCCGCGCCACATATGGTAGATTGATAACTACCGAGAAGAACCTATCGCTGGGCGCTTTCGCTTCATTGTAACTGTGACATTCTGGTGTAAGTCCTCAGTGCCCGAGGGTCTGGCTTCCTAAAAATATCCACATTCATAGATTGGTAGCAAAACCCAACTCGTAAGCAAATCCAAGGCAGATCTTGCAGAACTCAAGAACATGTCCAAAGCTGATGGTATCAACAGTATCCGAGGTGCTGTGGATATAAGGACTGCTGTCTTCAAAGGTGGACTCAAATGCCATAGCCGAGGGGAAACCCTGACGGGTTGCAGATGCATGGTCAGAGCAACCATAACCACACTTGGAGTCGACAGTAGGAAGTGTAGAGTACTGTTTATTAGCATGTCAGTTCGAGCTATCTCTTCTTAGGACCGGAGACTTACGGCAGCAACAATCTTCTTGAGGAAAGCTGTCAGTCCAGCGTCGACGTTGTCGGTCAGAATTCCAACGACTTCCTTAGTCCCAGGCTTGACATAGCCTGTCATGTCTTGGTTGAGCATAGCCTTGACTTGACGGCCGTCCTGCTTGTACTTCTGAAAGATAGCCCCACTGCCAAGAAGCCCGCCCTCCTCACCTGCGTACCAGTGGAACTCAATGGTGTTTGGGGCTTGGCCGGATGCAACTCGTGAGTCGGTAAGAAGGACACGGAAAGCCTCAAGGATAGTGGCAGTTCCAGAACCATCGTCATCTGTGATAATCAGCGATTGTCGACGTGTGTTGCAACATAAAAACTTGCCAGCTCCGGGAGCCCTTCCAGTGTCTGGGCTTCGGCTATTGACAGAGTCCTGGTGAGCGCCAACAACAATAGTCGCAGCACTCTTTCCCGTGATGGTGGCAATAATGCTGGGCTGTCGGAATGAGTGTGTAAACTTGTCAACCTTGACATTGTTTGCCCCACTGGCAGTGATGATGGACTGGATTTGTCCAAAGAGCCACTCGGCAGACTGCTGACCGTTGGTTGATTTGTAATACCTGTTATGGAACTTGGTGAACTCGGTCACAGTGCTACGCAGGTTTGTCTGGCTGAGCTTAGGCAGTAGAGCTTTGACTGCGGATGTTTGAGCGACTGCGCCAGGGAAGCTGGCGATAAACTGAAGACTGAAGCCGGGCTCATCAAGGTCGGTGACATCAATGAACGTCTTGTGTTCCTGTGATAGTCAGATAGAGACTCCTATGAAGTTTGTGCTAGATTTTGCAAGCTCACGGCCTTCAATGCCCACTTTTCCTTCTCGGTGACGGTGCGAACATCTCCAGGTCCCAACTCAATCTTATAGAGAGGCTCAACCTTGCGGGGGTCGATAGCCGCAGCATTCAAAAGCCCAATGAGGGCTGCGAGAACAAGAGGAGCACGCATGATGATGATGATGACCAAAAGGCTGAGGGTCAAAGTTTCACAAGGTAGATGATGAAGTTACTCAAAGTAGAGCCTGGCTGAAGGCTTGAAAGAGTGTCGATTATGGATACGGTCAATTATATAAAGAATGCCCAGCGTTCCTCCGAGTGGCTATGTTAGGAAGGAGCTGAATCCCAGAAAACGCGAAACGTCATCATCTCATGCTGTGTTTTTCGTGGTCCATTGTGAGAAGAAATACATTACACCAGTAACACCTCCAACATCGATGCGAGGCCACAGGAGCTTCATAAGTTCCTAACGGCGCCATTCTCAAATTAAGCATATCTTCTGGGGACCTTCCACAATCAAGCCATATGCCGAGCGATAACGACTGAGATATTATGGCGAGGTTACATTACATGGTTTGAACGGGCCGCTTGTGCATCGGCATGTCTCTTTGTGGCAGGTCGTTAAGATTACAGGTACTTTATGAATTCTTGGCATCCAAGCGGGGTTGAAACAGCCATGCACTATAGGTTAAGTAATGCAGGTGGTAAACAGTCTAGACAGTCTACAGTTTTGTCATTGTTTATATATCTTGGTCTGAAAAGAACAAAGCAATCCAGTTTCAAAGGTAGGTCTGCCTATTAAGAACCCCGTATTCGTTTCTGGAGTTTCTGCCCCTCATAAGATCCCACCCAGATGGCATGGTGCTAATGGAAGGATTTGAAGGATATTGATGCTTCCAAATCACTGACCCACAAATGAACCTCGTTTACTTTGTCAAACTCAGATAGAAGTGAAGTTAATTCTGTAAATGAATTGACCGAACCACTTGAGCGATATCATAAAAATTTGTTCACTCTAAGTAGAATTAGTCTAACAGTGATACTCCCAAAAGGGCCTCAGTATATCCAAGACTTCTATACGCCAGGCATCCCACTCATCAGCACTGCTTAATGCCAGAGGCCACACTGCAAGATCATCCACATCCCATCCAAGAAGGTTATCCATTGACCTCCATGACTGAAGGAATGACGGAGACCACCAAAGCCCATAATAGTGATAATAATAATAATCGCCTGATCCCCTGTTGCTTAACTCTAGCCAGTTAGGATCCAACGCTACGTTTGCTAGAGTTCGGCAAATGTCGTTCAAACTCATAAAGTCTCGCCTAGCGTCCACCAGAGATGATTTTCGTTCTAAATTGGTGATGATTGGGGGCTTTCCTTGTTCCCCTGTGGTATACCAAGAATCCATATCGATCATAGCACCGGCTCGACAAAGAAATGCAATAGACCGCGGTTCAAAGGCAAATGTGATGGCGCAGTAGAGTGGCCAGTCCGGCATTCCTTCAGGAGGAAATCTCTCATCGAAATACCCGTGATCAATATATCGATCAGTAAATCGGTCCCCGATTTCTCGCTTGAAGTACCGGAGTATGAAAGGGCACATTTGAACGTCCACGATATTCCTCTCAACAAGTATCTCCATGAACCTCTGATCGCGAGAGACTGATGATGCGAGAATCGCCGATTGGGTAGGAACAGGATCCACCTTGTATGATCGCGTGAAGGAAACGTGAAGGTGATGGAGATAATCCAGGAATCGTGATAGCTCAGTCGGGCTTTGAGTTTCTATCAATTTAGAACAGCCACTGACTACCTCCTGAGTCATCATGTTTGGGTCACCCGGACCAACGTTTTCACGCCTGGCGATTTCGAGTACCTTCGTGACTGCATGCTTGTTATGGGACATCAATACATGAGTCAGCATACTGATGATATCCTCCAAGGATGGCGGAACCATCTGAATGAACTCGTCCAGACTCTCCCAGTCTTGCTCGTCAAATGCAGCCCGATATAACTCACGCCGTGCCTCGAACAAGACCGAAGGATCCGCCGCCGAAAGAATTGTTTGTAATGCAGTGACCTCGTTTAGCTCCAAGAAGACCCTGATAAAGGATAATGTTTCATCGTCCGCCTCTCCTGGCTCTCCCTCTTCTTTTATAGCTTCCTTTCTGTCTTCGTGTTCCTTCTGCTCGGCACTATGTGATATGCGAGCCGTCATGAATGTCGAGAGCGATGCCCAAGCTTCGTCTGTCACGCCCCCCAGACAAACTTGAATTCCCTGGTGGTCTAGAAGTAATGGTACCAAAGTTCTGTTCCTCTGACTATTGCCACTTGCTGACTTGAGGACATCTTGTGTAATCTGTGAACTCTTGCCTTCTCTCTGCAGGAGTAATTCCGTCAGCTCTTGGCCGCTTGAATGATTGCTTGTTGCTGCAATGAAGACACTGTCGGTGATCTGTAGATAATCTCCCAATCGCTCGATGAGGACTTCCATTACTCGCACTCCATGCTCTTCGTTTCGTGCAGCAGCAGCCAACGTTCGCTGATTTGTGATGGATCTATGGTCTTGCTGATCGACCAAGATGTTTAGAGCTTCTGCGTCGAGAAACACCAACATTTTAAGAATCTTTTCATCATCGATTGGTGTCCCGGCTTGCTTGGCCTGTAAAATATCCTGGACTGCTTTCCATTTTCTCATGTCATATTTATATCCACCTTGTTTCAACACAACGCCGAAGTCTTCCAAGAAGCCAATCATTCGAGGCAAGGCATAGCCTGCGGCGTAGCCTGTGCGTATGACAATTTCCAAAAGGTCCTTGGCCTCTTGCCATTGTTGCAAAGAACCATGAGCGACCGCCAACTCCGCACAACATTCGACTCTCGTACTGTTCTCATCTGTAAGGGCAACTTTGTAGTAATCGACGGCTTTCTGAAAGAACTTCACTGCTTCCACTGATTGCCTCGCATCTGCCAAGATTCTGGCTGCTCCTCTTAACAGATGACCTCGCCTCACAGACTCTGGATGGTGTGGCTCTATGCATCCAAGAACGTTCTCATCAATCCAACTGCCGAATCGTCCATCTTTGAGATTCGTTCCTGTCTTCTCCAAGTCCCAAGTAAGAACGAACTTTCGGGGACTTGGCATTCGGGGTGGGCTTTGGGCTGAAGCGACGGATATCATGATGATAGAGAAGTAGCTTCCGCTATGTCTTATAAGGACAGGTTTTGAAGCACCGTCTAGAAAACAAAGCATATCATCTTCTTGTACACCTTTGACCCCGGCGTGTAGGTTCCAGGTATTCGAAGACCATAGAGATTCAAAAGGCTTTGTAAATGCTATAGTCACCTGAATACTCCGATCTTTTTTGTTTCTTGGAGCCACTGATGCGACCTTTCCAACGATAGCACCCTGCCCGCAGATCACAGCTATGTTGTGGGTATTGGAGGTCTTTGCTGTGACTTTAGGCCCAAGCAAGAATGTAATGAGTCGGCAAAAGAGGACATCCCACGAAATGTTGTAGTCCGGGGTGAGCGTGGGTACCGATGAGCCATCAGTGCTCATTCCAAGTAGCGCAAAGACCTTATCAAGGGTATCAGTAGCCTCATGGGCATGGTACATGTCCATAAGCTCTCCAAGTGGCCGTATACCCAATGCGACCGTCCCAGAGGCTGTATAAATCCATTTTGGGCGATATATCGAGCCTCTAATCAGATATTCAATAGAGGATATTGCACCAAACGATTCACGAGGGTCTATATATGAAGGCAGTCCGAGACAGAATGCATAACCGTCGATTTGGGATGCTCCGCAAAGTATCACAATATGCTGGGCAGCCGCCACCTCCTGAAGCACCTGTACCCTCGTTAGTCCAGGCTATGCATACGCAAATGGCGGCTTACCCAAACTCTTCGGAACCATCGCCTTCTGAACAGTGCAGTAATTGATTGGGGAATGGGTTTATCTTTCCCATCCAATAGATCATCTCCCTGTGCCGCGGCACGGATCCTCTCGATGGCATCGTCGGTCTCAGGCGTTGCCTCACCAAGCCAAACTATCACTTGTCTAGCTTTGCAGTAAACCTCCGCCATGAGCTGGACCTGCGTACCACGCTCACTGTTGTTACTCTGGTTAATGCAAATTGCATCTATCCATAAGATACGTTCAATGAAAAAATCTCGTAACTGTACGAGTGCTGCATGGCAATTGGCAGTCAGTAATAACTCTCTGTTATCCATCCAGATTGAATGATTCTTTTCGGGGGCGCCCCAAGTGTAGGATAAAGCCTCATAAAGGTGGGTTTGCTGTCCAACTTGAGATAATGGGTATTCGAATAGGTAGCCTTCGAGTCGGCTCGACTTATTCGTACTCGGTGACAGACGAAGTAGCCGAATATGTTTATTATCTTGTAAAGCGGTGTACGCATATGGATTACTGCACATCTTTACAGACTTCATGATATTGCTACCGCCAGGTGAGTTTTCAACGAGTTCTTGAACGATCGAGACGGGCTACTTCTCGAGGCAGTGCAAAGTTGAATCTTTTAGCGATTGGTTGGGGACGCTTATATCCCTGCTCAATTCCGTTTGCCCGCTTGTCAGCTCACCCTGGCTGCACCACCATACCCGAGTAGTGGAGGCAGGAAACCAAGGGGCGCCGAAATAGGTGATAACCTGCGAGCGAGCGAATCAAAACCTCGTCAGTGAAGTACCAAGGTCTTCCCAATACACAGCCAATAACGATTTGCCTTCTACCTGTTCGTTTCGTTTGGCTTCAGCCTAGACTGAAGACGCAATTGCTTATCAATTGAGATTCCCATTGTCGGAAACATAGACAACTAAAGATCATGTTTATACTGAAACTAACGGGTAACCTCTGGAACATCAAGTGTCTTGACAGCTTTGGTTCAAATCAAAGTACCCTAAGTCCCATCTCAAAATCGCTGCTACGTCTATTACAGTTTATATCGGTACAGAGGGCTGGCCTCACCCATGGCTTCAAGCTCATCCTCAGTGTACTTGCTCCGAATCTCAGTTTCGCTCATCTTGGATCTCTTCTTGTTGATCATCTTCAATGAAGCTTCAAGCATAGCTGCGGCCAAAATTCCAGCAACAGCGAATCCTAGAGAAGCTCCATATCCAGTGGTGTATTTAGGCTTCTCTTTGTCAATATAGATGTAGCTACCGTAGATGCCGCCAATGGTGCCTGCACAGGTTAAGTAACCGATGCTGATGGCTCGCTTGGTGGGGTTGAGGACATTGTCGATGTTCCAGGCACTTACACCAGGCAAGATAGGATACATGCCTGCACAAGCAAGACAGACTGCAAAATAGCAGACTGCAAGGTTATCAACAATAAACTCGGCCTTTGTCATGAGGATCGAGAAAGCAATGATAATACAAAGCTGAGGGCCGATGATGAAAGGCATTCTCCACTTGCAACGGTCGGCGGTTCGAGCCAGTAGATAAGATGAGAGGGCCCCGCAAAGATAAGGGGGGATGGTCATCAGTTGGGCATTGCTGGATGTGTAGCCCATTCCCTTGACAATAGAAGGCATGGAGAACTTCAGACCGTAGTTGGGAGCGGCGTTGGACCAAGATATGACAGTGAGAAGATAAACTCTCCAGTCTTTGAGAACGGCGAACAGCGCACCCTTGTCAAAAGTCTTCTCGCGGTATTCGCCAGAGTTGGTGACTCTTCGTGAAGCTTGACGAAGAACGAGATATCTCTTTTCTTCATCGGTAAGCCAGTACGAGAGAGTGGGTGAGTCGACAAGGAAGAACCAGGTGACAAACGACATGACGACGGTGAAGATTCCTTCAATGAAAAAGATCCATCGCCAACCAGTTTGACCAGCAAGACCGTCCATCTTGGCAATGGCGTAGGCGAAAAGGCCCGAGAAAGCACCTCCAGTGGCAGCAGAAGTATAGAGAATCGCGACACGGGTTTGGGTCTCGTGGGGGAGGTACCATTTCGAGATGATGAGAATCGCGCCTGGGAAGAAGCCAGCCCTGATATAATTAGTATCTGGTGTAACGTATAAAAAGATGACACTCACTCAAAGAGACCTAGCAGAATACGGATGGCGCAAAGTTGTCCAAAGTTGTGGATCAGACCTGTACACACGACGACGATTCCCCAGATGAACATGATGGTGGCCATATACTGGGAAGGCTTTTGAAATTTGTTGAGAAGCATGTTGCTGGGAACCTCGGCAAGGATGTCTATTCGCATTAGTATTAGTTTTGTTTGGCTGCAGGCTTTAACTTACAAGGAATGAAGTAGATGGAAAGGGCAATATTGTATTGTTCTCCGTTCATCTTGAGATCTGGAAGCATTCCCTCGATCTTGGCATTTCCGATATTCGCCTTGTCGATGTAGGTAATGAGGTAGAGAATGGCGAGCATTGGCATCAGTCGCCACTGCGCGTGTCAGTTCTGGGCCTGCCAGATAACCCATGACATATCACTTACATCGATCTTTGCCAGGACCTTCTTCTTCTTGTCTTCAGGAAAATTGGTGACAAACTCGATATCTTCCATTGAAAGTCCATTATTGGTTGGTGTGGTGTTGGCATGGTCAAGATGTGAAGCGACAGCCTCGACATCTTTCTCATCATAGAGCGAGTTGCTTCGTGGAGTCATTGCACCAAGTTAACCGCAAGTTGGATCCCAGTGACTGGAGTATCACTCTAGAGTGATGCAACTCGAAGTCTGGGATACCAACTCTTTCTTATGGGATCCGACTTAGGTATGGGGGAATGCGGGGTATGGGGTACTAGATCTGGGGAAGATTACCCTCGGTTTGCCAGGGAACAGGGTTGGACTACCGTTTAAACGTCCACCTGAATCGTACCACTCTTTTCTTAGAGACGCACTGATAGTTTCGTAAGGGTAGGGATGACAGACTGCAGTCACCCTGTTAGCCAGTAGGATCGATGACCGATTAGTGTGTCAAGTCTCGCCGCTCGATCCATGCATTATTTCTGCCACCAACGACAAGATCGAAAGATAAGTACAAGTATCGTGATGTGCTTGTCTAGATGAGTATATGGCCGAATTGTTCCAAGCGACACCAGCGGTGTTGTTCGTGCTACAGTACAGTAATATAGGAAGCATATGCGAAAAACACCAACTGTACCATATCAAAATGGGTCTAGTTCAATGCCGTCGACCTATACTGAGGAAGGCACTTGGCCTGTAATAAATACCAGGTACAAATGTCAGCAGAAGCATCCACCCCGGAGCATCGCAATCGACTGTGATCATGAGCTCCAACGGATGTGGCGCGTAGAGCTCGCATCTTGAACCGGTCTGGACCTGGAGATTGTTGCAGGAGGGCATGTGCCATGTATAGACGAGGAACTTATCCGAGGATGGATTGGGAACGAAACGGTAAATATTCTCCAACACTAAGATGTGACTATTCATGTAACTAATTATCGATTCATTCTTTGCTGTTCAGTATGCGCCAGAACGCCCAGTGTCTTGATAGTCCACTCCTTAGCCTTGTCATCAAGTGGCTGATACGGCCTTCTCATCTGCCATGATGTCTCATTATCCAATCCAATATATCGACCGAGGAAATGGCACGCTCCATACTTGGTGTTGCTGATTCCCTTCTTGCACGCCCACTCAGCATGTGCAACAAGACCTTGAAGCTTGTTGGCCTCATCAATTTTGCCTTCTTTCCACAAATCGTAAACTCCTGCTGTGCTTGCAGGGAAGATGTTACCCATCCCTGTCACGCAGCCACTTCCACCACTGTGAAGGGTGGGGAGCAAGTAATCACTGCTTCCACCGTAGACGCCAAACTGCTCATGTGAGAAGAGAGCTGTTAGTCTAGCAAGCTTTCCAACATTTCCACATGTTAACTTGACTGCTACAATATTTGGTTCCGCAGCTAAAGTAGCCAGTTGATCAGAGTCAAGGTCAATGCCCGAAGTTACGGCAGGAAAGTTGTAAATGACAATAGGCATCGGTGATGCAGCCGCCACCTCTTTGAAGTAGGACACAACAGCTTGGCTGGGCAGTGCCTTTGGCCAGTAGTTGGGTGGCAGAAGCAGACCAAAGGCAGCACCAGCCTGAGCTGCATCTTTGGCGTTCTGGATTGTCTCTTGGGTGGATTGTGCTGAGATGCCTGCAACAATGGGATAGTCAGGTCCGCCAACCGCAGTTGCAGCTTGAGCTACAGTCTTGATGATGGCTTGACGCTCTTCTCGTGAAAGAAGGACCAGCTCGCCATTGGTGCCGAGATAGACCAGACCATGCATGCCAGCCTTTATCAAGGCTTGACATTGTGTATGCATGGCTTCAAGGTCTACCTGCTGGCTTGGATCATCTGCCTTGTAGAGAGTGACGACAGGTGTGTAGACGCCTGGGGGGAGTGGCTTGGCCTTAGCTTGGATTGTGCTGCGCTCCATTTTGAGATGGTTTAATGAATGGAAACTAGTGAATAATTGGTGATGTTACAGGCGGCAGTGTTTATACAACTAGAGCGTGATATAATTAAGTTCATGGAGTATGGCCCATGCAATGAATGCTATCTCCGAGCTCGTGCACCAATCCTCCAAAACTTGACGCGGGGTTGCACACCCGGAGACATCCCCGGATTATCACTTCAGCCAATAGGAGCGTTCTCCGTGACCCCAGAACAGAGAGACTGAAACTCGGTCAGAAAGCAATTTGTGGAGATGACCTAGGTGGACTTCGGTTATTAGCTTATTTTCGAGCTCTCAAACAATTTGTCTTGTTCTTGAGCTTCAGACGATACCTATCAGCAATCATGGAGGTGCCAATTGAGGCCAGGAGAATTACTTTGGATGACCTAAAACAGCACAACACTGCGACAGACTGTTGGATTGCTGTTCATTCCAAGGTTTGGGATATTACGCATTTTATTAACGAGCATCCTGGTGGTCCTGAAGGTGAGTCCAGACACTTGTGAGGTATGTTCTGTCCTGTTCCAAACTAACCATGATGGCCAGTTCTTTTGAACCTGGCTGGTTCTGATGCAACCGAAATATACAATGATGTCCATGCACCAGATATTATCGAAGACCTTCCAAGGGACAAGCTAATTGGCCTGCTCGAGGAGTCCGCAATAACTTCTCTAACACCCGAAGCCACCGAAGTCGATCCTGTGCCGCCCCCGACATCACCAGCCAAGACGAACCAAGTCACAGTGACACCGAAGACTAAAACAATTCCGCCATTAGATGCAATACTTAGTGCTCCTGACTTTGAGAAAGCAGCACAGGGTGCCCTCTCGGCCAAGACCTGGGCCTTCTACTCGTCGGCTGCGACAGATCTTGTTACACTTGGGAAGAATAAGGAATTGGTCCGGAGGGTCATGATCAGACCTAGGATCCTCAGAAATGTTTCGGAGGTAAACTACAGGACTAGGATCCTTGGGTTTAACAGTAAAGCTCCGTTCTTTATTTCTCCTGCTGCTATGGCGAGGCTTGCGCACCCCGAAGGAGAATTGGCTCTTAGTCGAGCTGCAGCCAATGAAGGCATCATCCAATGTGTAGGTTAAGGCTATCGGTCAGTTATTAATTTTCATCATACTGATTCATCGCAGATATCAAGTAATGCATCCTTTTCGTTAAAATCCATCGTCAACGCAGCGCCACCATCCCAGCCATTCTTCTTTCAGCTTTACGTCAACTCCAACCACAAAAAGACCGTCGAACTACTAAAGACTATGCGTGGTCTCAACATCAAGGCTATCTTTGTTACTGTTGATGCTCCTGTGGCTGGAAAGCGAGAAGCCGATGAAAGAGCCGCACAGGAGCAAATCGTCAAGTCCGCTATTAGTGGTGGCGAAAGCAGTAGGGATACGAAAGGAAGTGGGTTTGGACGTCTCATGGCGCAGTACATCGATAAGTCACTATCATGGGATGATCTGGGTTGGATCCGTGAGGCTGCTGGTGGTTTGCCTATTGTCTTGAAGGGTATTCAAACTGCTGATGACGTCATCAAGGCAGCTGAGTATGGAGTTGAAGGTGTTCTGTTGAGTAATCATGGTGGAAGATCATTAGACGGGTAAGCTTTTCTTCGCTTCCACTGGTCTAGACTGACCCTCTGTAGGTCCCAAGCAAGCATATTGGTGTTGTTGGAGTTGAGAAAGAACTGCCCAGAGATCTTTGAGCAACTGGAAGTGTACATTGATGGAGGGTTTGAGCGAGGTTCTGATATCTTGAAAGCCATTGCACTTGGAGCAACAGCAGTTGGAATAGGGCGTCCTTTCTTATACTCGCTTATCCACGGTCAGGATGGTGCCGAGCATCTCTGCCGCAGTAAGTCACTGTTTCAAAGACTGAGATAAATCTTCTGACGACTTTTAGTTCTCAAAGATGAAATTGAGACTTCAATGCGACTTTGCGGTATTACTTCACTGAGTGAGGCCAAGCCCGAGCTGGTGAACACGCTGGATGTGGATCATATGGTAGTTAGCAATGGCTATAGGTACGCAGAAGGAAGCTGGGGGCGTGTATTGTCAAGGCTATAGAAGTATTCTTTTGTTCATAGAGGTAATACAGTCATTTATAGACCAATTTACTTATCAGAATACATCTATCTTCATGGTTATTTTATACATTCAGAGCCACTATATTTACGGCACACTGAAGATGCATATATGAAAGATAGAAGAATAACTAAGCTTGAAGCTCAAGGTGAGACCTGATACATATTCATTAACACAAATTAAACCTTGTGAATCTTGGTCTGGAACGCCTTAACAGCATCCAGAACCTTTCCATCCGCCTCGAGCCCAAGGCTATAAGCCCTAGAAACGTCGAACCTTGCTGGCCAGCTATTTACAATCGCCTCAATGGCTGGGTCCCTCTTATCCTTCACTTGACAAATTGCCCTTTCACCTCCCACCTCTTTCAGAGCATCCAGGATATCTTGAACCGTGACTGTAATGCCTGGCAGATTTACAACCCTTGAAGACCCAAATTCCCCCTTGGAAACATCTTTGATCTTGATTAGGTTCTTGATAACTATTTCAGGACTGCAAACCCAAAGTTCAAGATCCCGACTGACGGGTAGAATATTGGGCACGCCTTGTAGTGACTCTCGAACGATACCCGAAGCAAAGCTCGATGCAGCAGCTGAGGGTGCTCCTGGGCGGACAATGACAGTGGGCAATCTAACAACACGTCCGTCGAGAAGGCCACGGCGGGAATAATCGTTCATCAAAAGCTCAATGAGAAGCTTCTGAGTACCGTAAGAGCTCTTGGGTTGAGGCAGGGTTCCAGACTCTGTCACAAGATCCGTCTGCCCATAGATAGCGCAAGAGCTAGCGAATATCACTTTAGTGCCAGGATACTTCGCTCTCAGTACATCGAGGATGCTCCGCACAGAGTCAACATTGATCTTAAGCCCCAGATCAAGGTCAGCTTCTACGCCGCCGGACATTAAACCATGAAGGATGTAAACATGGCTGAAGCGGTTGGAGAGGAGGGATGTGACAGCTGAGGGATCAGTCAGATCTGCTTCGAGGGATGTGACGTGGCTCTCGGCCCCGGTTGGAATAGGAGGTTTGATGATATCGGTAAGGGTGAAATGGGCCGAGGGCATATCATTGAGGAGGGATGTTATGAGCTCTTGACCAATGAAGCCACCGGCCCCGGTTATGAGAATGTTGTCTGTTGTGTGAGTCATGATGACTGATGAAAACGTGTCTGGAAAAGGTATTTGCTAAAGAAATAAGTCTTTACGGTAATACAAGTTTACACCGTTTTCTCGCTCCTGAGGCACTTTTCCCAATACTCTTATTCCCTGAACTGGAAACTAGTTTTCCTGTGCTTATTCCAATCTACCATGTAGTTCATCAGAAACCAAAATGAGTGTGCTACTCTTTAGCCGATTGTGGAAAACGGTCAGAAATCCCATTGGCTTGGCGAAATCTTGAACGTTTTATATTAATATCCAAACCGGCAACTAAACCGATGTCGTACTTCAAGAAAATTGTTTTTATTTCGTACCGTAGTGTATTACTTGACTTTTTCCTTGTTTCAACACGATGACCAGGCACGTATGCTATGGAAATGGGTGACATGGTCATAGCGTAGCACGCGAGAATACTATAAGACGAGTACTCTGTTGATTCTCGCATATTATGCTTTTCATAATTGATATACATTTAGCTTAACTCAGCTCCCTGCTTGGTGTCAACCCATCCTTCAACATCGTCTATCCTCACATACTCGATATGCTGTCTGTGCCAAGTATATCCCACATGAGCTATATCCGCAGAGCCCGTTTTCTCAATGTAAATACTGGGATAACTCAACTCCCTGTTCTCTTGGCCCGATGAGCTATTGGTGCCACAGAATCCGTCACCATCTTCGAGCACACGCTCCCTCCAAGTCACCCCCTCATCGTCTGAAACTCCAACCGTCAACTCCTTTCTCGGCGTTCCCCAAATCGCATCTTTCCCAGATTTGGCAACCTGGTTCGGTCGCTTATCGTGTTCAGGAGTGATGTCGTCGTATAGACCTCGACGTTTAAGTGTGTCTTCCGATGCGTTTGATCTGTTGAATACGATTGCAATGCGTCCTGATGATAGCCGTGCGGCGCAGATACCGCTATTGGGGTTTGGAAGACTAGTAGCCTTTGGTGTCTTCCAATCTAGACCGTTCTTGGATGTTGATCGGTAGATATTATCTGCCCAGCGGCTGCGGTAAAATGCAACCCAAGTTGATCGATCAGGGGCTGGTGAAATGATGTTCATGTGAACAGATCCGATGCTGTCTATAGCTTGCTTCTCGTTCCAAGTTGCACCATTGTCATCTGAGTAGAGAACTCCAGAGATGTCATCGCTGCCAATCCATCTGTGGCCAGGCTCTGTACGGCAGTAAAAGACTGGCAAAATCCAGGTGCCATCATCATTGATAACAATAGGTTGTCTGATGAAAATTCCAGTAACATCTGGAAGAAGACAGCTGGGTTCAGACCAAGACAGGCCTTGGTCAGACGAGGTGCGCTTCAGGATATAAGCACCATCCTGGTTGCCAGCATCTTGGGAAGTATGAAGCAGCCAAATATCCCCATTATGTGGCGCTCTGAACAAGACGGGGTTTTGGCAGCTTCGGTTCTCATCAAAAGAGATTTTGTGTGGGATTGTCCAAGATGATGATCCTGGCTCTAGACGAGATAGCCAGATGCTGATATCTGGAAGGCCTTCCTGTGAGCCGCCGAACCATGTACAAAGTATGGTCTTGTCGGGGAGTTGCAGGAGATTCGAGGCATGAGATTGAACTGTCGCCGAAGGGATGGGAATTGTTTGAAGATTTGGTGCCATATTGGTGTCAATGTGAGCTGTCAAAAGGCCGATGATGTTTCGACGCAACGCCTGTTTGTCTTGGTGGTTTAAACCACAACTGCACAAGATATGTAGAGTTTCCATCTTCTCCACGATCTCAGCGGAGATTAGCCCGAACCTAAATCCACAATCCATGATTCGTGAACCAATTGGAATGATGGCCGATCAAGTAAACGACCGTTGGGGGTGGGGGGTCGATCGAATGCGATATAATCCTTGTCGGATTATGCGGGGAAGAGGGGAGATTCGGCGAAATCAGCGTTGACCGGACCGGATCGGCATAATAATCAGTGACATGAAAGCGGCATTTAATACCAGATAAATGTAACTATACTGAGGTCTGCAAGGTCGTGGCATCATCATTCGTCTCAGTTCTCACAACTTCAAGATGGAATACGTCAGGTAAGCCAAGAACTATCGTTACAGGATCATGTACTAACATGCTCTCAGACTCGGCAGCACAGGTCTTAAGATCTCCAAGGTCATCCTTGGTTGTATGACCTTTGGATCAAGCTCATGGCAGGGCTCGCCTTGGGTTCTCGATGAGGAAGAAAGTTTGAAGGTGATCAAGGCCGCTTACGATAACGGCATCAACACTTGGGACACAGCCGACACATATTCCAACGGCGAGTCAGAGGTTATCGTCGGCAAGGCCTTGAAGAAGTTCAATATTCCTCGTCAAAGGGTTGTTATTTTGTCAAAGATTTTCAATCCTGTTATGGATGATGGTACAAGACCTCCTAGTATCAACGATGGACCGCTTGTGAACCAGATGGGTTTGAGCAGGAAACATGTTTTCCACGCCGTTGATAAATGTCTTGAGAGACTTGGAACTGACTACATTGGTGAGACATGCATCTCCCCCAAGTTTATACTGTACTGACTCCAATTAGATGTCCTTCAAATTCATCGTCTGGATCGTGAAACACCACCTGAAGAAATCATGCGAGCTCTTCACGACGTCGTCCAGTCCGGAAAGGTCCGCTACATTGGTGCCTCTTCTATGTACACATGGGAGTTCGCCCGACTACAGTACATTGCTCAATCAAAGGGCTGGACACCATTCATCTCTATGCAACCCTTCTACAACCTTCTGTACCGAGAGGAGGAACGTGAGATGATTCCATTCTGCGAGGCCACAGGCGTCGGTATCATCCCCTGGAGTCCTATTGCACGAGGTCTTCTAGCCAAGCCTCTGTCCAGCAAGAGCGACAGTGCGAATCAGTCAATCCGCAGTCAGAGTGATAAGAAAACGGATATATGGTTTGCTGACGCTAACTTGGAGATCGTGGATCGTGTCGAGAAAGTTGCGGCTGATAAGGGCATCAGCATGGCACTCGTCTCTACGGCATGGGTTCTGCAGAAGGGATGTTATCCTATCTTGGGGCTTAACTCCGAGAAGCGAGTTAGGGAGTCTGTGGAAGCTTTGAACATCAGGTTTACATCAGAGGAGCTGAAATATCTCGAGAGCGAATATCGACCAAGGAATATCCAGGGAATGTAAAGATTTGGTTGGGGGGGCGTTAGAATAGAATTATAGGATGAATAAATAGACAATAATACTACAGTTTCAATTTACTCTTTTCCATCCATTGTCATCGGAACCTAATCATGGTTCAGCGTTAGGAAAGATAGCCATCGATTGCATATACCCGTCCACATCAAGAAGAGTCGGATCAAAGCCGAATATGGGTGACAAGCCAAACGTTGTATCCCAGGAAGGTACTGTGCTACTATCAATGCCCGTAAACATATCAGCATTAGTGTTGTATACATCCTCAAGGCCGTGATTACTTTCACTTCCAGAAAGCATTGGCGGAATTGTGTTTTGGGCTCTATCTGGAACTCCATGCGAGGTCAGAAGACTGGTTACAGTCTCCAACCCTCTGATCATGAGATTAGCCAAGTGCCACTTGCCCATGGACAACGATCGGAAATGGTTGATGAGTCGTGTGATCTGATCGAGAGCTTGGTCACGTCTGAACAGTTCGTCACCATACTTGTGTGATACTTTGGCGAGAAACATAGCAGCAAATGCTGTCATAGAAAGAAGATAAGACGGTATTCCCACGATGCTTATTGAAAGATCGGGATCGGCCAGGAGGATGTCGATAATGGCTGATGCAGAGGTCACTGCCATTGATGCCGTGTCGAGAAAGTGACTGGGTATTTGGTTCGACTGTCCACGAAAGACGTGTGAGTAGAGATAGAGTTGGGCGAGTTGAAAGTGGAAGAGAGCTCCTTTCCGTGGAAATGCTCCTATCGTGGGATGACCCTCTGTTCTGTTCAGTGACTGCCAAGAGCATGGTTCTCTGAGACATACCTGGAAGCCGCTCAGTCCATTTCTTGATCCACTGGTCAAGCTGTCTGCGATAGTTTCCTAATTGACTAAGATATAGTCGTGGAATTTCTTCTCCTTTATCAGGGCCAAATAATCGTCGAATGTTCCGCAAGATTCCCATCAGTTCAACTTGACTCATAAGCCGTTCGTCTTGATCTGTAGCCAACGGACATTCCAATATGCCTTCCCAGTCTTGTGTAAGCCAATCATCCTGTATTATAGCCGGTCTGTCGTACAGAATCGCGAGGTGCTGGTCACATATATACAGAATGGACCAAATTCGAGCAGAGTCCATGGCCTCCTCGGATTGCTCTTTAATGGCCAAGCTATAGCTGTTGTGAATGTTACACTCTGCAGCTCGGCGAATTGCATGACCTGACAGGGTCCATGACAGATCACTCAGCCAGTATGAGGCGATACTGAGGGCTCGAAAGTAATCCCTGTCACCCTGACGTTGGAGCATCGACTTTTCGGTCAGTCGACGGAGTTCTGAGTTACACACGCCGTAGAGCATATCAGCGGCTGGATCGTGAAGGGCTGCGATGGTGAGGGTAGCGACGCAAAGGATAGAGGACTTTCGGCGGAGCTGATCCAAAGATTTATAAGGGCATCCGATGGTGTAGATGAATCCATCCAGACGATCTCGGTAGATGCAGAATAGCCGTTCAGCGTCAGTCAGTGAGATCAGTCCTTGGGAGATAAAGTCGTTGATGGCTTGACTGGAGTTGTCGTGACCACTTCCAGGCGAACGTAGTGCTCTCATCCTTGTAAGAGTGTAAAGAGAGTGAATAGGGGCGTGCGGCAACCTGTCGTCTTCCGGCGTAAGTTTAGGTGAGTTGTCGCAAGAAGGACCATAGTTGTCTTCAATTAGTTGTTGATTGCTTAGCTCTGTGGGCTGTACTGATGGTATATCTCTCCGTTTGTTCATCCGCCATGTCTGCAATGGGGGTAACTCTGGCATGCCCATCATACTTCTCATCTCTTTGATGGCTGTGTACATCTGGTCAAGATCTGATAACATTGCTTCGGAAAGTCTCAAATGTGTCAGTTTGTTGGCCTTAAAGACAGATTTGAACATACTCTGTCTTTTCATCAATTATTGTTTGGAGGTTCTTGCTGACGGCGCAGTTGCTGAGCTTCTTCTCGCGGCACCTCCGACATGGAGGACCGGCATCGTCCATGAAGCATTTGATCTGAGAATATATTAGAGCCCGGGCATTGACCGTTAATTTCAACCATACCTTGTGCTTCCTACAAGTTGTGCATGCTCTGATGTGTCTTGAAATATGTGGAACAGGGTGCTCTGGAGTTGAGGTTATCGCGACCCTTTTCGAAGGTGGCTAACACTCTCGTTTAGCATTTACTCAATCAACAGTCAGAGGACCATACCACAATCCCGTCATAACCCTGAGTTGAAGTGCTTCCGGTTCGCTTTGACATGGCGACTTGATCTCACCAGTCAATTGCTGATAATCACAAGCAAAGTTGCTCAAACGTGGGGGAAGTTAGTCGGCCAACTTTACTCCTTGGACTAGGACAAAGAGAGTAAGATCCATCACTGGAGAAATGCGGAGGTGCGCGGAAGTATCGTTAGTCCGGGTTGTCTCCGCATTCATCCCCAGATAATGTCTTTGTTATGGGTCAAGCACATGGAGTTTATGAAAGGGATTATACATCGATTATGCTGTGTTCATATGTGGATCATGATTATGCATACCTACGATATGCATTTCGTATCTTTGACCCACGTGGGATAGGTCAATACGTTCCTCTCATTTATAGAATAAATCCATGCACCAAATATCATGACTGCTGGCATGAGAGACAGTTAGTCATGAAAAGCATGATTACCAGGTTGTTTCATTATCAATTTTCCGGTCATCTCCGAATAGTCAACTCCAGCCTCGTTCAATAACAGTCTGCATACCTAAGTAGGTACCTAGGTATGCAATGAGGCTTTCGCTTTACAGCCAATAGGGACGAAGACCGATCGACACGGGCCGGTTTGCGGATGTCGGCTAAGAACCTGGTGATGTTGGTTGGTTACCCTAAACATGTTCGGAAGACATGGATTATTTATCTCAATAGACATTCTGTTCTGTTTTACAGTCTATCAAGGCTGGAATACCCAATAGCCTTGGCTATTTTCTTGGGAATTATGGCACAGATCGATGTTATTAGCCTATCTGAGGCTCTTTCAGCTTTGCCACCAGTCTCAGCTTCACATCAGCAACTTCGCACTCAAACACGATTCAGCATCCAAGATTCCTCATCGCCAGCGCCTCTACTTATCATCCTCGATGACGACCCAACAGGAACACAAACCTGCCATGATGTAACCATTCTTACAGTTTGGGATACCCACAACCTGGTAGCTGCTTTCAAGCAAGTAGGAACCGGCAATGGATTCTTCATCTTGACCAATTCACGAGCGCTTCATCCCCCGCAAGCGCGAGAGCTCATGATTGAGATATGCACCAACTTGGAGATAGCCTCTCAAGAAACTAATGTCCCCTATGAGATCGTGTTACGTGGTGACTCTATTCTAAGAGGTCATTTCCCTCTTGAGCCCGAGACGGTGGAGAACGTGAAAGGATCGTTCGATGCTTGGATCTTGTGCCCTTTTTTTCTCCAAGGAGGAAGATACACCATCAGCGATATCCATTACGTCCACGAGGGCGATAAACTCATCCCGGCCGCAGATACCCCATTCGCCAAGGATGCGACCTTTGGCTACAAGAGTTCCAATCTTAAAGACTATGTCGTGGAAAAGTCGAAGGGTAGTATTCCACACCATAACATTGATTCCATTGCTTTGGAGACTATCCGCGTAGGCGGACCCGACGCCGTTCTTCGGAAGATTATGCAACTCCCAAAGCGAGGCAAATCTCCTGTTGTACTCGTAATCAACGCGGCGGCTGATGAAGATATCGATGTGGTTGTTACTGCACTTTTGCAGGCCTCACAGCAAGGAAAACGATTCCTTTACCGGACAGGTGCTGCTTTTGTCTCATCGCGTTTGGGAATATCGTCCATTCCTCCCCTTTCCGCAGGCCAATTGGGACTGCCTAAGAATGTCGGTGGCCTCATCATTGCAGGCTCATACGTGCCCAAAACCACGGCGCAGTTGGATTCTTTGGTTCGAAATTCGGGCAGGAAGCTTACTACCATTACAATGAATGTCAAAGCTCTGCTCCAATCCGACAAGGCAGCCAAGATAGATATTGCAAACGCAATTGACTTGGCCTCCCAGAAGATCAAAGATGGTCATGATGTGCTGGTCATGACGAGCCGCGAGCTCATTGCCGGACGGGATGAAGTCGAGAGCTTGGATATTGGGTCAAGAGTAGCACTGGCCTTGGTATCGTTTCTCGAAGGGCTGCAGCAGAAGCCTCGATACATCATTGCCAAAGGAGGCATCACCTCATCTGATATGGCGACCAAAGGCTTAAGGATGAAGCGTGCCCTTATCGTTGGTCAAGCTACACCTGGAGTTCCCATGTGGAGATGTGATGAGCCCGAGTCTAAGTGGCCAGGGTTAAACTATGTCGTTTTCCCTGGAAATGTTGGCCATAATGATAGCTTGTATGAAGTGGTGAGACAGTGGAGAGAATTCGTGTAGGACTAGCATCTCAGATGGCCAACAATGAATAAAATATTATCTCATTCAGTTCCTGTGCTGGTATTTCGTTCGATTGCACAGATTACTCGTGTCATTCAGCTTCTTCTTATGCTGTTTCGCTCTCCTACCCACAAGAGCTATTTCATAGCCCTTTGAGAAATCGTTATCCCTCATTGTTTCTCTTGTAGATATACCGTGTGCATATATCCTTGCCCAAATGACCATTGCAATGCAGCCTATCTAAGGGGATAGAGTCGGACGTGGCTATAACTTGAGGTGTCCTTGTAGAGCTATGGCCTCGGGCCCCGAAAGATCGACTTCTTTGACCGTCAATTTGTAGATCTCGGAGACCGGAATATTGACACGAACAGGTTGGTAAGACACTGAGAGCTTCGTGACTAGTTTCTCTTGGAAGTTATCTTAACTGAAAATCGATGTTGGCTAATATCTGGAACGGAGTACCCAAGTCTCAGGTAGGTTTAGGTGATATTCGGGAGGATCTGATGATACTGACAGAGATATACTCTATAGCCTTGACGCCATTAACACGGATAAATGAATGATGTTTTCTAAAACTCCTTAGTTACAAAATATCGCGAAGACCACTAGGCCAAGCAACCCAAAAATAAATGCACCCGTTATGTGGAAACCAGTGGCTGAAAGCTCGGTCTTCCCACATCCTAAATTAGTGACCTCTGGGCGATATTGTGAAACAGCAGAACACTGCTGCTTAGCACGTTGCTGCTGGCGGTAATAGAAAGTCGAGTCCTTCATTTTATCATATGAATCTTCCAGCAGAATATCAGCAAGTTTGCCACTCGCCGCCTGGACTGCACCAACAACCAGAACCTGCTTCGCCAAGTCTCCGCCATATTGACTCCAACCTAGACTCTTTTGCTCGTCGGTGCCGGTGTTCGTCAGCTCTTGAGCCTCTTCCGTCGGCCAGCTAGCGATCGACGTGGTATGCTGCAATGTTCTGTGACTCATTCGATGCGCCGAATCCATACCGATGATCCGTTGTGTGTTGAACGTCCAACCAGTGGCAAGCGGAGAGCTCAAGTGTTCCGCGATATATGAGCCGGCGTACTTCAACCATGAAGAGATGGTCCCTGTTGCGGAGATCAGTTCATCGTGACCAAGCGTGATGACTGTGCTGCACAACTTCGTCAAGGCTCCTTCAAGTATGCCTTTTGCGATTTCTCGCTTCTTGACGCGGACACCAAACTCTCGCATGACTTGCTTGAGTCTTTTGAGCATTCTGATGTTCCGGATAAGGCTGAAGACATTGATAACACTGGGTAGTAACAGCCAGGGCAGAGTGACAGCGAGAATTCCGGAAAGGCAAGCGCCGAGACCTTCGCGGGTGATATTACGGCACATTTGTCGGTATCTGAGCTGCAACTCATTATGGGAGAGACGTCGTAGCTGAGCCTTATCCATTCTGGATGTATTTTGTTGGAATTGTAATTAATTATGAATGAGATGTAAGGTAGAGACTAAAGTAATACGATTTGCTCTCTGGATTGAGGATATTTTCGATAAGCGGAGGAACCAGGCTGCAAGGATTTTATATCTGGACGAGAACCGCACTAATAGGAGTGGAAGCAAAAGAACCACATGTTT
Source organism: Fusarium verrucosum (assembly GCA_013623715.1). Classification (NCBI taxonomy): domain Eukaryota; kingdom Fungi; phylum Ascomycota; class Sordariomycetes; order Hypocreales; family Nectriaceae; genus Fusarium; species Fusarium verrucosum. Next base: position 26,622 of record JABFFJ010000204.1, read on the forward strand.
TCCCCGAGCATTCTGCCTTACGTGGCGTTAATATACGAGCGCAGCAACCTTTCTGAGACACTATATCACGATAAGGTGCTGGCACCTTATCCCGCCGTATTTTAATGGAGGTTGGCCCAAACACTGCGCTCAAGCTCTCGGCATGCATATAGGCCTCTAATTGGTAGTTAAGTCCTACCACTTAGTTACGAAGGTGAACATATTTCATGCTGTGTTATTCGAACTGACGATAATCCAGTTTACAAAGCCATTCGTAATCGCTGTACGGGTTCCATGCGTAGAGGGAAGCTATATGAGATTGCGAGCAAAGACTTTCCGTCACAGGGCTAACGAGCACTGCACCCATCTTAGATCTTGTCGTACAGCATAGCCTCAAACGCCACCACAAACTGTGATTTGGGGCTGCCACCACCATTGATCGGAATGTAGTCGGGTTAGTCTGGGAATGTGATTTACAAAACACATCTTTTACACAGCCACGTTATTATCGTGTGCCCGAGAACATATTGAGGGCGGACCTCCAGTAGTAAGTGGCATATGTGACTGACCTGAGTATAGTTAATAAAGTTTGTTCAATAGTGAAATAAATTATCAATGAAATCCCAAGGCTATGGATTATATAGTCAATTAGGAAAAGACTAATAATAAATCACCTATTGTCTATTAGGGCAAAAAGTCTATTATTGCTGCCAAGTATTCTATATTGTATTTAACTGAAAAGAGGACTAACTTAGGGTAAAAGAATTACTTTGCCATCAGGATCGTTTGTAAATGGCGGATCTAAAACCAAGGTAGCGAGTTAAGTCAGATAACAGGTCATTAAATGACAAGCAGATAATGTCTTACCGGTGCCGAAGATTCGGCCTTTGCCACAGGGCTTATTTGAAAGTATCCTGTCCGAGCCGCAGCTCAGTACCATACAGAATCTCCAAAATTGGCGAGCATGGAAATTCGATAGACCTCGGTTTCCTCCATGGTTTTGAAAGCTCAATCACTAGAGGTAACTCCAAATATCATCCTAGTTTCTTAATTCGGCTTTACGATAAGTACAAAGCGAATGTCAACACGTTACGTTCATGCCAGTTCATTTGTGAGTCAAGAGAAGTACACAAGGAGGACGAATTGACGCCTCGTGGTCATAGATATCCATTCTCAGGAATTATCTTACCAACTAAGCTATGGATAGGTACTATCCATGTCACCTATAATAACCAATTGTGAACTACCCACTAAGCCTCTCAAGGGAGGAAAGGCCCACCAACCACGTTAGATATATTATCACAAGGCGGCTCTTTTTGTTTGTCTACTGTCTTGGTCTTTCGCTGTTTCCCCTTCTACCAAATTATTTCACGAGCTACAAGGAAGATATCAGCAAGAATGGACAAGTCTGAACAACCCATACGGGATGGTGCAAAGGCTACCATTCAACCATTGCTGGATCCTTCGCCGCACACGCCTCCTCCCTCTGGACATATTCCGTTCGAACTGGAAGCACCGATTGAAGCAAAAAAGCAACCTCATAATGCTGCTTTCTTCTTTCATCACTGGAAGTTCGAAATGCTTTCCTTGCTTCTCAGCTTGTTATCCTTTCTCTCCATGATCGTCCTCCTCTGCAAGTCAGATGAACAGCCACTATCTAAATGTACAAACTTGCCAATCACCCTCAACGCCCTGGTTTCTATTCTAGCAGGAATAGCAAAAGCTTCCCTTGCCTTTGTCATTAGCATGTGCTTTTCGCAAGGCAAGTGGAACTGGTTAAGCGAATCTCCACAGCCACTTATCGATTTTGACCGTTTTGATGCTGCAAGTCGAGGCGCTTTCGGAAGTTTGCGCTTATTGAAATCATGCATTCGTCGACCGTAAGTCAGCACCCTTTGTTAATTCATTTGTATGTTTGTTTCGTCCCGCATGCGAAGCGTTAGTGTTCTGCTTCCTTTGATCAGCCTATTAACCCCTTCATCACTTCTTATTTAAAGGAACACAATTGGCTAATTGAACTCATAGACATTGGATTACTTTAGGTTCTTTAGCAGCCATAGCTCTCCTCGCTTTTGAACCCTTCACGGACCTTAACACAATGATAATCGCCTTTCAATTCCTGGTTGCAAATGAAAGTTGGTATGAGAACAGAACGGTATGGGAAGAGACTGGTATTAGCAGTCAAGAGTGTTCCTTATCTTTCTGTGTCAATGAGTATCAAGACGCCTCGTCGCAAGGTGTTTTAAACGAAAGGATTGTATCCTCGTGGATGGACAGAAACACGGGGTCCTATTCGGCTCTATATTCATCGGGTGACAACATAACAGAATACTTCAAGTACGCCAATTTCAGCCTTGACATGGGAAGCGCCATTGTAAAACTATTAGACCTCCAAATACGGATACCTGACAACCACATCCTCAAGTCCAACCTTTCGACAAAGGCGTTTAATATTACACAAACTACGATTATTTCCCTATTTCACGTTCTCAACGAGGGCTTCTGGGCCTACGACTCCGATAGTTACTACCCTTCCTTACTGCCAATACGCTGGATTTATCCAGCAAGAGGGGCATCCAAACGACCACCAGGTTTTGTGGTCGGGCTTGGAGAATCCAGCCACTTACCTACAACAATCAAGAATGTTGCCCAAAGCTTGACGAAATGGATGAGGGATCATGACCTTAAGACAAGTCCCATGGAAGGATCTGCTACATCCATGATTATCGTCATACGCATCCAGTGGTACTTTTTTATTTTCCCCGCAATCACCTTCTGCGCCGGTATGGCTTTTACAGTCCTTTGCATGTGGGAAATGCAACGCTTGGGAAGACCGGCATTGAAGGATAGTATTCTGTCTACAGTTGCATGTGCGCCTGGGGAGGATTTAAGATCAAGGCTTCAAGAATCGGCGGTGACTGGCAGGTTAAAAGATCTTGGTAGAGAGGTACGGGTGGTTTGGCACAAAGATGAGGGTATTGGTCAGTTGAAGCAGACAGGAGAGCTTTGATTGCATTGCCTGTACGGAAGGTAGTAGTGTTTTTGGTACTCATTATCAAATTTGTAATACTTGGAAAGGTGGAAATAGTGAACATTAGATTGGCTATTAAGAGTATCGAGGCAAACTGTAAAATCGCGATCCTGGCGTAAATCTTTGACCTTTTCTTGAATTTGTGCCTTTTCCTTTGTGGCTTGATATGTAGTTGAATCTAGTTCGAAATGTACCTGCCTTCTGTATAGATAGCTGTTAAGCTGGGAATCATACGTTAATGGTGGCCTGGCTCTGGATATACCATTTGATGAATTCGCTGCGGCCTGTGTATACCTAATGAACGATGGCATCCCAGCTAGAGGGCTAGCAGTGGGTAGAATACGGGTTTTATTCAGATCACTCACTGTGATGATACCTCGTTGGATTGCTCATATTACTCGTATCATTCAGTTTCTTGCTATTTCACTCTATCTTCGTGCCCCTTTCACGATACCTATTCCATCGCCCTCGCCACTGCCCTTTGAAAAGCCGACATCACTCATCGTTGTCTTTGTAAATGTCTTGTGTATGTATATTCCTCCATCGAGTTGACCACTATGATGCAACCCATCCAGGGGGATGCGGTCAGACGTCACTATCACTCGGGGTGTCATCGACGAGCCATGGCCTCGCCGATAATGGGAACTTCGGCTGTCACAGTTCGTAGCATCCGTCCTTCTACCTCTGGAACCAGTGTACCTCTTAATGCCTCGTGTGAGGGAGCCCTTGAGTGTTGGCAGTGAACCCACAACAAGAGCTGTGGCAGTCTCAACATCGCTCCAGATGACTAACCCCACGGTATCAACCTTGTGGCGGACAATAATCTGTGACATGCGCACGGCGGATACGCAAATGATAAATACGCCCAGAGAGAAAGCAATGCCAAGTCCTATCTTCTTCCTTGCATCGAGTTGCAAAGAGGGCAGTACTGTGATCGGGAGCGCCATTATCATGAGATCGGTGGTGATGTCAAGGCTTGTGAAGAGGACGACATTAAATGATTGCATGTCTTGATCGCGGGGAGAGTCACAGTGACCTAGGGGGAAAGCTGTTAACGATGAATATACCTTAGACCTGGGCTTGGTGAACATACCGTTAAAGTAGTTTGATGGGGGACTGCATGATAGTGCGCCGCAAACGATACAGACAATCAGGGACAGTATTGTGAAGACTAATACACAGTACCACAAGCGTCGAGTGACAGGGAATGGCTCAATCAATCTGTAAAACAGTGCTAGAAAGCTTGCTTTGACCGACCATAGAATGATCCAAAATAGGTTGATGATGGGAAATTGCCATCGAGCTATTTCTATGCGCTGGGCCGTCAGCTCCTCTGGATTATATGCGATACGACCGGCTAAGAGATAAGTCAATTCCCATAGACAATCCATCGCCTGAGTCTGTAATATCGTCATGGTCAATGTACATAGCCATGCCCATGTGATCCAGTAGTCATCGGCTAGGAATCGTCGATTTCGTTGCCAGCGAACGAACAAGCGTAGAGAGACGAAAAGCGAAGGCATGGTGAAACATATCCAGACAATAATAAGAAGTCCTCGGCGGTCGACGGTGCGGGCTGCCCCTGTGAGGGGAGCCTCGGGGTTTGCTGTTGGAGGAGATGACATGCCGTTGTTTCCAAGTAGCCTGAAAGCTTGTACTTACAGCTAAGCCCTTTCTCGGTCGTGGATGTTTGTAGTCCCGGGAACTATGAGACTATTGATATAGGAGAACTAATCAAATTCTCCGGGGATTGAATATAACCCTCAGACGTGTTACGATGTGTTCTTTATCAATGTTCGGGGCTTAACAACAGTAGATCAAGTTCTTTACCGAGGTGCATCCAACAAGTTAGAAAGTGGTGAAATCTAGAGGCCTTATATACGAATGGCATCAATTCCTGACAGGAGACACAAGGGTCATGCCAAATGGATGCGACGCACCGTCACCGTGTCATTGGCGAAACAAAAGAAAAAAGAAAAGGAAGCTCGAACATCAGAGACAGTTTTCGTTTTGGAGTAGAACACCGAAACGCATGCCGGTTCAATCAGAAATAGACCTGGGAGTTATGGCGTGAGTTGGGAGTATCCATTATTGTTTGCTTCTTCTACTTAGTTTGACTTTATGCCATATACCATATAACTTCCATCGGCAGAGTGACATTGAATTGTTAATGCCGGCATGGATTGGATAGAGTACTTTTGAAGCGAGGCACTATGTAAATTGCTTTCTAGACCATTCATTCTCGGTGTGTAGTCTTGATGGATTCCCAACTTATGTAGGTAGATAAACATCGTAGATGTATGTATGTACGTGGTTTCAACGGGGGCGTCTCAATGTTTCGAGGGGCAAATGATGCAAGGAATCTACATGTAAGATATGATAGGTCTTTCTTACTATGTAGATTATACATAATGAGCCAGACAAACGGATTTATTAAAACATGGTGGTGGAGACTGAGCGGGTTACTTAATTTAATTCCTGCCAATGGTTTTACTTATCGACCATGGCTTAGGCACTATCTTGGGCTGAGATAAATTTTGGTGACGGCGCCATGTCTCACTTAAAATGGTAGAATACCGATATGCATTTGAGTGGATTGTGAGGGGAAAGAGAGAGGTTTCGTTGCTCCAATTGGAACTGCAGACCAACAGAAAGACGATGCATAAAACATGGAGCTTTGCTGTCGACACAGGGTTCCTCATGTTTCATTAATGGGCGGTTGATTCGCGCCAACAGCATTTCTTGACTCAGGTCTAGATAACTGCCTGAAGGTTACTCCACCATAGAAAGAGAGAAATCAAAATCGGCATCAAGAGAGTCACAGTTTGGTGAAGAAAAGGGGACACACGACTGGTCCTGCCAACGGGAAAAATGACGCATTTGAAAAAGCAATACTCTGCATACCTAAGCTAAAATTTAACGAGGGCCATTACGTATCTAACCATCCTAAACTAATCTTTCTATGACAGCTTATGTAATAAACATGTCAAGAAAAAGAGGTAATATCGTCACTCTCATGTCATCTACTGTCCAACTTGTGTTGGATGTGGGAAATGGATTGAAAGGCTAAAAGGCCCTCTATGTAGAGTGAATTATCAAGAAAAAACATTAGTGTTACCAAATAATCCGTAATGCTATCTAATAATACTTCTAAGTCGCGTTTCTGGAGGATCCCAGACGACATCCTGAATCCTGAGCCTTTGCCGAGCTGGGATCTTCAATGCACTTCCTGATACCGAAGTAATATACATGTTCTCTTCATTTCTCAATAAGAGCATTGGTGTTAAAGACTTGCCTTCTTCTACCAAAGACTTGGCGTCGCTATGCCCCGACGGCCTTATAGCGTTTAACGCGCGAGTGCTGACGGCCTCGTAAAGCAGTTTCGCGTCCTGAACTCTTCCGGCATGGAATAGTCCAACACCCCAACTGGCTATCCCCAGGGGGTCTCCATCACCAGATGGAGTGAATGCATTTCCGACATTGTTAACGGATAAACAGGCATCGAGAGAATAATCCCGAATCATCTTTGGGACATGGAGAGTACCGCATTCACGACTGAGTGGTTCATTCTGTTTTGAGTTGTCGTTGGACTGGTATCTCCCCATCATGAATAGGTCGCTTGTTGGAAGACCAATGAAGTGTATAGGAAGTTTTGTAGCTCTCAGCGTCTCAGAGAACCTGGTGAGATCAGCATGAGATGCTCGGGTCAGCCTTGTAGCATGTCCAAGAACAACTGTAGGGGCACCAGCACCTGTAGGCCAGTTATGGACTACAAGCTCATCAACAATATAGTCAAAAAATGCCATCGGAGCCCCTCCCGTCAGATTGAACTCTATGTGAAAGTCAAGGTGTTTGTTATATGCGAGCGCTGTGCGAATAGCCCATTGTATGTTCCGTCTTGACGCTGCATCGTTTGATTCCACATAGGGAGTGGTTCCGATAACCTCAATAGATGACCCAAACTCCTCCAAAGCCTTCAGCAATATTGCGCGGTTCTCTTCTCCATGGTCCGTAGTGAATATAGGATCTTGTGCGAAAGCGCAAATTTGTAGGTCTATAAAGTTCGCAAACTCTTTCGTGAGCCGAATTGCGGTTTTTAGAGACTTAAATTGAGTGACATGATCGATCTCGACAAAGGCCCGGAGACAGGTGACGCCTTGTGTGTAACTTGTGGCTAGAAGTTGAGACCCACGGAGGTATAAGTCCTCCTCTGTGTAGCGTTTCTTTGCTTCGGACGTATTCGTCAGGGCTTCGTCGAAGGTTCCTGATTGAGGTACCAAGTCCGAGTAGTCCGGGTGATTGGAAGATGAGGGGCAGTTGCAAGTCAGGAGATATGGTTTATCCAGATGAATATGCGGGTGGCAGAGAGAGGGGAGTAGTATGTTTGGAGTTTTCGGGTTAGTGGACGGCTTCATAGAGACTACTATTCCATCTTCAACCCGAATATCCCATTGTTTTGAGGAGTCCTGGAAGGGAAGAATTATGTTAATAATATTCATGGTAAATACTTTCAAGTTGCTTATGTTCGGAATTGTGAGCGGATAAAACTATGAGCCCATTCGAATGTAGTGTCATTGATTCCCCTCATCTTGACAGGGGGAATATTTATCCGTCGCAAGACCACCATGACCGTTGTTATTCTACACACATATTAAACTCTAATATTTTCTAATCTCATGATATCATTGCGTGAACTGTATCTGTCGGCATTTCCTTATAATCATCATCTTTGTTGATTCTCCTCTTCAACTCGGGCCTCTTATTTGCGCGCATAGAATCAGCGTCATGAACAAGGTTACGGGCGATTTAACCGTCCAGTCAATCTCCAATTCTGGGGAATCTGGGCTGATCCTCCGCACGAATGATGCCGATCTTTTGCTCAAAGGGGTAGCTTTTGGAAGTCAACCATCCACAATTCAAGGTCGGTCCGAAGTGGGATCATCACCAACCACTATGTATGCACATACATACATGGGGACCCGTTGAACTTTGTATATGACATTCCGTGCACCCTCGGACTTTTGTCCAAGAGATCAATACACACTTGTTAAGAAGAGCTTGTGTCCCTTTTCTGACATCTTAGCGTCTTCAACACTGCAACCTCTTCTTCACGGTTCGATACAATGTTCGTCAAATTTAAGCGCATTGCGACGGCTGTATTGCTGTTGAGTCAGCCTCTTTCGACTTTCGCCGATAGTTCAGGTCGTGAGTATTCTCATCCATTGGGCTGATTCAAATCTCATTATTTCCAGCTATGCGTGTCGATGGAACATCATTCGCACTCAACGGAGACAATGTCTCATATCGCTTTCATGTTGACAACACCACTAGAGATCTGATCAATGATCATTATGGTGGACCTGTTGCCGAGGACGGTATAACTGCTGAAATTGGCCCCATACAAGGCTGGGTCAATTTAATCGGTCGAGTCCGACGAGAATTCCCTGATCACGGGAGAGGAGACTTCCGAATACCAGCTTTCCAGCTTCAACAAGCAAGCGGCACTACCGTCACTGACTTTCGGTACAAGTCACACGACGTTGTACAGGGAAAGCCTGATCTATCTGGCCTTCCGTCGACCTTTGGAGAGGCAGACGATGTCTCAACTCTGGTGGTTCACATGTACGACAACTACAGCTCCATCGCTGTTGACTTGACGTATTCCATCTTTCCAAAGTATGATGCTATTGTACGAAGCGTAAATATTACCAATCAGGGCAATACGACGGTCAATCTGAAAAAGGTTTCTAGTTGGAGCATCGATCTGCAACAGGACGATCTAGATCTCATTGAAATTAGAGGCGATTGGGCTCGTGAGGGTATGCGCGTACGTCGAAAAGTCGACTTTGGGACCCAAGGGTGAGTATTGACTTGGTACAACCACACGACAGCATCTTGACAGTATAACAGATTCCAAAGTTCAACCGGTTACTCCTCCCACCTTCACAGTCCCTTCCTCGCTCTCGTCTCTTCAACCACCACTGAGTCACAAGGAGAGGCCTGGGGCTTTTCTCTGGTGTATACCGGTTCCTTTGCCGTGGACGTAGAGAAGAGCTCCCAGGGTCTCACTCGCGCCATTCTTGGTCTTAATTCCCTTGACTTCTCGTGGCCACTCAAACCCGGCCAAACTTTTACTACCCCTGAGGTTGTGTCGGTCTTCTCAAGCAAGGGCGTCGGTGGCATGTCGAGACAATTTCACCGCCTTTATAGAAAACACCTGATGAAGAGCAAATATGCACAAAAGACTCGTCCTGCGCTTCTCAACAGCTGGGAGGGTTTGTCATTTGGAATCAACGAAACGTCCATTTACAAGATTGCTAAACAATCTGCTGATCTTGGAGTCAGGCTATTCGTTATGGATGATGGCTGGTTTGGCAACAGATATCCACGAACTTCCGATACAGAGGGGCTTGGTGACTGGCAGCCCAACAGAGAACGATTTCCCGATGGATTGACAGACCTTGTTGACGATATTACCAAGATGAAAGTTGCTAATTCATCCGACAAGCTGCAGTTTGGTATCTGGTTCGAGCCTGAAATGGTCAACCCCGAATCAGACTTGTACAACAAACACCCTAACTGGGCAATCCATTCAGGCTCTTATCCCCGAACTGAGACCCGTAACCAGCTAGTTCTCAACCTTGCTCTGCCCGAAGTTCAAAAGTTCGTTATCGACTCCGTCTCCAAAGTTCTCCGTGAATCTCCTATTTCCTACGTCAAGTGGGATAACAACCGCGGTATCCACGAGACTCCAGATCCTACTCTGAACTATCGATATATGCGGGGGCTTTATTACGTTTTTGAAACCTTGACCAGTCGGTTCCCTGATGTTTTATGGGAAGGATGTGCTTCAGGAGGCGGTCGATTTGACCCTGGTGTCCTTCAGTGGTTCCCTCAAATCTGGACATCCGACGATACTGACGCTGTGGAACGTATCGCGATCCAATTTGGCACATCTCTTGCATATCCTCCATCCGCCATGGGAGCTCATATATCGCATGTCCCTAATGGCAACACCCAGAGAATGACCCCTGTTCAGTTCAGGGCACATGTCGCCATGATGGGCGGCTCGTTTGGTATCGAACTTGACCCGAGTGATCTTGAACCCGAGGAGAGAGACCAATTACCTAGCCTTATCGCTCTCGCCGAAAGAATCAACCCAATTGTGATCACTGGAGACTTCTATCGACTAGCGCTGCCAGAGGAAACCAGATACCCAGCTGGGCAGTTCATTTCTGAGGATGGTAAGAAGATTGTGCTGTTTGCGTTCCAGACCCGGGCAACCATCAACAATTCCTGGCCTTGGTTCCGTCTGCAAGGCTTGGATGCCAACTCGAAATACGTGGTGGATAACAACCAGACGATTTCTGGTTCAACGCTCATGAACCTCGGTATTCAGCTGAAGTTTGAAGGCGATTATGACAGCAAGATTTTGATAATTGAGAAGCAATAGTTGGAGTCATTGGTTATTAGGACTGGACACTTTATGAGTACCTGATGGAATTATTAAACACTTTGCAGGTGGTTCCCTAAGTGATCACGTATAAACTCCATATTCACTTGTCATAAAGGCCGACCGACAACCGATAGTAAAAAATACTTCTGCGTAACACGTAATGAACGCCATCACTCACTTGATAACAGATCAAGCTCCCCGCGTAGAAGTAACTTCATGCCGAAAAGTCCGGGAAGCTTCGAGGCATTCCCGGGCCATAGGAGAGCCGCCCCTCGCTGGATTCATCCTGCTATCACCTTGGCTTCATTTAATTTTGAGATGTTCTCCTGTATTTTTAGTTTCTCTCATGAATGAAGAAATTGATTGAGGCAACACTGGAAAAAACCCTATACTATACACTTTGGACATCACATACGATCTCACCACTAAGTAAACTCTCTGTTGCCCCCAATGACTAGTTAGTTACCTTAGCCTCCGAATGAAATCAAGGTAATGAACTCCAGATCTAGTGTGGTAGTGCTGAACCAAGAAGCTTCTGTAATTGACGAAGTGTTTCAACACTCATCGTGATATTGACCATCTCAGATCCTTCCATGTCGTTTGAAGTAGCCACGTCAGGGTTTGGATAGTACCAGCATGCGATAGCAATAATCCCGTATATAACCTATAATTGTGAGTTTTTAAAAACACTTGCGAGACATGTCAACTCACCACGAGAAGTGCTCCTTCAAGCCAGTTGGATTCACCATCACGAAGGAAGTTACCAACCACCAATATGGACAAAACAAGGAGGACAATCATAAAGATTTCAAAGTTCAAGTCCATAGGCTTTCCAATAGCCCATCCAACGAGAACAACGAGGGGTCCGTTGAAGAGTGCAGTTTGAATGGATGGTCCCAGGCAATGGTACAGGGCCACGTTGATAACTCCATCTATGAAACTGGTTAGTAATCAAAATTTATAAGGGCACAATGTAACTCACCCCATGCTTCATCAATAGCGGTCAAATGCTCAGCAGCCTTTTCTACTAAAGGCAGGACTATAAGACCCAGGAATTGATCTGGCACACCACTTTCGACAACGTGTTCAATCTTCTCAACAAGGAAGATCAGAAGAGCAGTTACAAAGGTAAGAGCAATAACAAGAGCAACTATGGTCTCGGTCATGGTGAACTTTGGCTTCTCCATATCGGCCTCACGATCAGCATCCCGGTGCTCATCCATCTCAATGACTTCGTCAAAGATGCTGTGCTGACTACTGGCTTGATACCAGATGTAGAAGAAGAAGGCAATGATGAGGGCAATGGACGTTGCTTGACTGATACGAAGGACATCATCCTGGAGTTTACCCTCTGTGAACTTTTCATGCAACGCTCGGAGGCCTGGAAATTCGGGTACCACCTCGGCCTTGAGGGCAGAGTAAAATGCACTGGGAATAAGAAGACCAAAGGCGGCGACTAGCAGCAGTCCAGTACCGACCTCGGAGACGATGGCATGGAACCTCTGGCTGTCGTGTTTAATTCCACCAAAAAAGAAGCATAGGCCAAGGCAGAGGAGTAAATTAGTCAAGATACTACCGAGGATTGCGGCTTGAATAATTGGAATGAGGTTGCCCTCATCTCCATTTTCTCGGGAATGATCGGCTTCATGCTTGGCCAACAAGACAATAAAGAGGATAATTTCAATGATAGATCCGAATGTCGTCTCAATGAGGATACCAGCTACCTTGGGCAACTTTCGTGCAAATTCCTGTCCCGCGAATCCCAGCAGATTTGCAGTTGGAATGACGGCGATGTACGCGGTAGCGAACTTCCAGAGATGCAGGCCAGGTAAGAATTGGAGGATGATGGCAATGGGAACAAACGGCCACAGCACATTGACCCATTTAGACGCGGTGCAAGAGCTTTGCCAGAGGACAGCCAGAAAGTGACGTGGATGAAATCCGCTTCTTCCGCTTTCGCCTTCGTGTGCGATGCGACTTGAGATATGTGGCAGAAGCGGGGTCAATTCATCCCTGCGTCCTGAGTTGTTGCCATCTCTGTGGCCTCGGAGGATATTGCTGTCCATAGTCGTCAAACAGACAAATGGGAAGTTGATAGGTTCAGTTTGCTACATATACAGATCTCGGGAAGAGGGAAGAAGTGAGGTTTGAGAGAATATGGGTAAGATGGAAGAAGTTGGCATCTAATAAACCTGTCTCTTCTTGTCCTTCCCCGTGGTGGCGCACGAGAACCAATAGTCTCACCTTTGACAGGGGCCTGAGGCAAGGATTGGAACTTTAAACAAAGCTTGTTTTGCTGAGAGTTGCTCTCCAACGCGGGGTCTAGATTCTAGAACTGGCCTGATATGCAGTCTGCAGACGCAGAAGCTGCTTTTTCCGACATATTTCTATGCAAACCCGAGGAAGCAATAGCTTCGAGACTACACAGAAAATGGTGCTCACTGCACGTTTTACGCTGCATTACCATTCCACAGGCCCCAGTGTCACTCTAGAGTTGTTGAGGCTCGAGCGTACCTACAGCGACACAAACTCACCAAAAATGTAAAGGCCATGTCTCGCAGCCCAAGGTAGAATAGCCTCCCAGACTAGCGTTAAGTATGAGACTTAAAAACAAGATCAGGTCTTCCATCGATATCCACCAAATCTCCACCTGAACGATCCTCAACATTTCGCTTTTTTTTTTGGCACCATATTAGACGAATTACGTACGCGTCTGCCCGCACCCGCTTTCTTCAGCCAATCCATTCCCCAGGAACATCACTCACCGATGCTCTAGTGCTCTGCTCACCTTGAGGGGTCGCTACCAGGAGTTTTTTTTCCTTAGTCACGGACACAACCATGGCTCCAACTGATTGAATTTATAAAGTTGCTGTTAGGTAAATTTTACATATGGATTTGTCGACAAAAAGTTTCAACTCATGTGACTACAAATTTTAATTATTTCGCTCTTGGATTTATATAATCTATGCATTTTCCTCACGGCTGCTATTATTTTTCGTCATATTGTTCCTCATATTCCAGAGAAAGATACCCCCTATTTCATCACGACACATCACATTGTGGGTCACAACAACACCACTAGTCGCACAAAAAAGTTCAGCTACACAAGCTTGATTATCATTGGACAGACCTTCTTGTGATTCATTCTTGGTATACTGCTTGGCTTACGACATTTCCCTCTCACAATGCCCTCAGCGGTGAGAACTCCCGTTTCTCCTCCTCAAAACAACGTTATCAAGCCAATACCATTCCGTCCGATGAAGTCTCCTATTCCCGATTATCTCAACCGAGTGCTGGAAAATGCACGCCCTATCGAGGCTGGCAAGCCGGCCGACTACATCGAGACTCTAGCCAAAGCTGACACGTCAAAAATAGCAGTGGCTTTGGCGATGGTCGATGGTCAGGTCTACTCAGCTGGAGATGACGACATCGAGTTCTCTATGCAGTCCATCTCCAAAGCATTCGTGTACGCGTTGGCAATTGAAGATGCGGGCCTAGATAAGGTTCTAGAAAAGATTGGCGTGGAGCCTTCGGGAGACGCCTTCAACAGTTTATCCTTGGAGCGTGGCAGCAACAGACCCATGAACCCCATGATCAACGCCGGAGCTATCACGGCACACTCGCTCATCGGAGGACCTGACTGGACAGCGGAACAAAGATCAGAACGTATCTTGAATGTCATGTCCAAACTAGCAGGTCGGCAACTACATGTATGCGAAGAGGTTTACGAGGCCGAGCTGAAGGATGCCAATCGCAATATGGGAATTGGATACATGCTCAAGGCCGCTGGCATTATCACCGGTGATGCACAGCAGATTGTTAAAGGATATATTCGCCAATGCGCCATCAACGTCAACGTGCGCGACTTGGCCACCATGGCAGCAACTCTTTGCAACGCGGGCATTCACCCTCGCACTGGAGAGAGTATAATCCCCCAAGACAGCGTCCGACAAATTCTTTCTGTCATGACAACCTGTGGAATGTACGATGCTGCAGGCGATTGGGTGTCTAGGATTGGCATACCAGCCAAGAGCGGTGTCGCTGGTGGTATCATTGGTGCCTTGCCCGGTCAGATGGGTATTGCAGTCTTCTCTCCTAAACTCGACTCCCGAGGCAACAGTGTTAGAGGTGTTGCTATATGCGAGCAGCTATCGAGCGATATGGGTCTTCATATGATGGATGTCAGTCAAATCGCCCAAGCAACGGTGCGTGTAACTGTGGCAACTATCGTCGCAGGCGAGAGTGAGCCTCACCACACGAACTGCAACAAGGAAGTTATCATCTTCAGTCTACGAGGTGTCGTTCGCTTTGCAGGCTCAGAGCGGCTCACGCGCGCTATTACACAAGAACTTGGCGATGTAAGCCCCGATGATCCACTTGCTGGCAGGAACCGATATGCATGCGCAGTGGTTTTTTCATTCCGCGATGTCTTCTCCTTCAACGCGGTGGCCCAGAGAATCATTCGGACAGATATTGATCGATTGATGCTTGATGGAAGGAATGTCGTTGTGATTGATCCCTCGGGCGTTCTGACTATTGATGCTGAGGGAGCAGGGAGCAAGCTGAAGATTGTGCAAACAGAGACGGCTGCTAGGGACTTTATTGGAGGAATCGGATGCCATACAATATCTAAGAATGACGAATGGTGATTGAGCAATCTTCACTTGATAATAATGCCAACATTCGTCCTGAAATATTATTAATTAATTCTTTCCTGTACCATTTTGATGCGCCATGGATTAAAATTGCATCTTTCAGAGTGCATCGTGCATGATACCTGAAGTATCATATATAGAGAGTTTTCGTACAATGTTACCTTAATGATTGACTCATTTTTAATAGGGAAAAAAGCAAATAGGGTTATGAAAACCCATAATGACGAGAAGACTTTGTAAATACAGCACAAGGATGCATGAAAACCAGAGCAAGATATCACATAATACATACGAGAAGAATCGATATATAATTTGCTTTAGAAAATGTGATGATTTGGATTAAGAGTATGACTTGTTTGATATGCCTGCTATGGTAACTGCCTGGAGCCAGACGCAGTTGGTAGTTTCGTTGCAGTTCTGAATTCGATCGACACTTTTTCTTTTATCGTTGGCTCGGTGTTTTGCATTCTTGACTTGTCCATGGCTTCCATAGCCTGCGTCGCCAGCAGGTTAGATGTCAGGCTCGCCACTCCTTTCATCGCTCCTTTCTCAGCAGCCTGCATCAGAGCTATACCAGTGGGGAAACCAATGACCTCCTCTTCGGACGCTGTGGGGATCCAATCTGTATTATTTAAAAAGATCTTGAACCGCCGGAATACAATTGTTGAGATCCAGTATGGCTTGCCCCATCTCGCGAACCTGCTGTCGAATCCGTAGACAATGCCTAGCTGGTAGAAGAGTCTGGTGGTGGTAGACCTTGGTTCATGTAGAAAGTGTTGGGGCTTGTCGAGGCCACCTCGTCTATGCCGAAACCCACACCCATGCCTTCAAGTGATCCTCCAAGAGAAATCAAGACATCCCTCTTCTGTAGTTCATGAAGAGGAATACAGCGTTTTTTAAGCTCTGCGCGGATGAGGTCAGGCTTTGACTTCGCTACAACCAGTCGACGAGTCCCAATGCGCTCAGCGCGAGGGAACAACCAGCAGTTGCCATGGCGGTTGCAACCCTGCCGGTAATGCTACATACTGCAGCTGTATGCGTGTCTTGACCACTTCCTGCTTGCGGAGGCCATCGAGGTCGTAAATTGATATGCGGTGCGCATATTCGACCTCGTCAAAGGAAAAGAAATCTCTAATAGTCATATTCAGGCCGCATGAGGAACCTCCATGAAAATATATGACAAGACAACAGGGCACGAGAGATGTGAGTTCAAGTCTTGGATAGCAGCGGTAGGAGAATTCGCGGAAACGGCAGTGTCCTTTATTATCTTGGATATAGTACTGTGGCTTGCATGCTCGGCCTCAATTATGAGATATGCTGATAACTTGGCTGCAAGGGCAACAGTGAGAATACTAGTATCCTTACCTATGTTGAAGTGATGTGCTTAACTGAAACTACAATTCTTCAACCCTGATTTGGCTTTAAACCCCGTCAGCATCGAACCGACACCACGAATTCGCATCATGCACACATGACCAAGGTGCTACATTACCTCCAGATATGAGGGCCAATAAGCACTGGATCGGACGAGATGCATCGATTGCTGGCTGGAATTTCTAGGTCCTCTATCGAAATTTCCAAGCGCCCTTTGAACGTTGTTCGTGGAAGGCTGCTGCTTCATAGCTACGACCCGGTACAACGCCCAAAGCTTTCATAACGTAGAATTTCATGCTATGGAGCACTTGGGGCAGCGCTGATTTGCATTTCCTGAGTGGTTTTTATCAATAGCATCCTTAGCTGGTATGCACGACTGAAAGATATAAATGCCATATCTAGGTGCCAAGATATAAATAAAGAAATAAGCTTAAGGCTTTATAAGATTAAAAAGAATATAATATTTAAAATATAATTAAAAGTATATCTTAACGCTTCTTTAGTAACTAATTAAACCTAGACGATTCTGCTATAATATTAGTAGGCATAAATAAGTTAATAGCCTCCTCTTCCCGGCATTATCACACACCATGCAGACATCTCGTCGTCAGGTCTCAGTTGGGTATGAAAGGGGAGGTAGAAAAACGTATAACAAGGCGTTCGCCGTTAGTTTGATGCCTGCATGGTCACACCCTGAATCCTGAAACACAATCCCTGAGTCGTTTCATGAACGTCTGCAGTTTCTCTAGTTAGCATTCCCTTTCTTCCAATGGAAAGGGATCATCCGCAGTCGCCTGTAGAGTCTTATAGTTGGGTCCGTCGAAAGCACTGGAAACGATTCAAGTTTGGCATCCTAAAAATGTTCGATTGGAATTATATCCTCGAACTTGTGATAAATTTGAGATCAGTTATCTCTCAACCAAGTAATCCATTTCTTCAAACCCCCTGGGTTACGTTTTGAAGGGCATCTTGATTCAGCCCCTATAAACTTAGTACACAATTAAAAAGTCGTGACTTCTTGGCTCTGTGTTTGTCTGTTCTACAGTAGCTACCTATGTAATAAGAGTGTGGTATAAAAGACACTTTGAGCCATGAACATTAATATCAAGTTCCACAGTACCACTAATACTCAGCCTTGAGTGAAATGCATGAATCGTCTAGTTAAGGACTGCTAATTACAGATTTACTGATTAAGAATGGTGATATAAATATGACCGTCAAGAATTTTATAACTCCTCATGCAATCTCTCGACAATATTCACAAACTGCACTATCTAGCTCGTGTCTATAAAAGATTATGAGGCTATTCATTATAGTGAAAGCTGAAACAAGGCCGTGTTACCAAGAGGTCTATGACATCTTGACGATAAGCCTTTTATTCGTAGAGATTAACTTTTGGTGGTCAATTGCATGAGCTGGATTTATGGTCCTATTAGTGGTACCATGTACATTGCAACAGTTCAAAAACGTTGTTATCAGATGTGCAGACCAAATCTTGTGGACTTTTTAGGCGCGTGGGCAAGCTTACAGGGGTGTTAAGCTGACGTGTTTGCTGGCTGATGACACTGATTGGGGCGTCAAGTTTATAAGTAGTAGCCTGGCCCAATGAACAATAAAGAAACTCTGACGTGGTCGATTGATGGATATTGACGCTTATTCTTCTCATACGTGTATCAAGTTAAAGATGCACCAAAGTTCCAATCATAAGAAGATGTTTGGAGGCTGGGGAGGCAGCCGAGTTGAATCTGGAGGAGGATATATCCACTCAGCGGGGCTATGCTAGGCAGAGAACCGACCGTCGACTACACTAAAAATAGGCACCAAGATCATTAGTAAATAGAATCATAAACGTGTGAATATAAGAAGTAATTTATGTGCTACGACGATTCATCACAACTACAAACACTATCAAGCGAATTCACAATGGCTTCATTCAACGACCAATTATCTCCAATTGACTTTGCACACTTCACATACACAAATCTTTCATCTCCATCCTCAATTCGCTTACTCTCATTCATTAAAAGACCGCGCCAACTTTCACCTCCTTCAATTTTGGGACAGCCAGTCCTCGAATGTGTTCTAGATGTAGTCGACATTAACGAAGCCCCTGATTTCGACCTCATCTCTTCGACATGGGGAAATCCAAGCCGTTCTGACCCAGGCGACGTGGACAAATATGGACCTATGCATCACTATCCTATCGCCGTCAACGGAAAGCTTCTAGTTCTACCAAGAAATATCCATGAGGCATTACAAATGGCCAGAGAGGTCAACGAGCACGTGGACCTTCGCAAGGGTCTCTTCTGTCGTGAAACCGAGTTAATTCTCGCTACTAAGCAGAACCGTCTCCAATACGTGCGAGAATTGCTACAACAAGGAACCCACGTCCATGCACAGGATAGCCACGGGAAGACTGCAGTTCACCATGCAGCAGAGAGTGGCCATTTTGATATCGTCGATGTCTTACTTGACTACGGTGCGAGTATGAAAGTGGCTGACACATACGGTCGAACCCCATTGGACTATTTTCCATGCACAACGCAAAAGGAATGGGACCAAGTTGAGGATCTTATTTGCAAGATGCATCAGGTTCCTGAGGATAGAGAACATGTTCCTGTTCCCGGCGTTCTTCGGGTTGGAAGACCACTGTGGATCGATGCAGTGTGTATCAATCAGAACAACATCAACGAGAAGAGCAACCATTCTTCGATGATAGGACAGATCTACTGCCGCGCTCATTCTGTAGTCGCCTGGACTGGACTCCTGGACAACAAGACCAAGCTTGCACGACAAACTATCATGTCATTTCTCAACGCTGAGAAGCAGAAGTCCGCGGATGATGCCATGTCTAACAACAATCGCTTCACCCCTAAGTTTAGAAACAAGGGTCCCTCTGAGGAGGAAACGTCTTGTGTTACAGAGTTTTTTAGACGGTCATGGTTTGAGCGGACAGACTTGATCCATGAAGTTGCTTTCGGAAGAGCAATTTCTGTATACTGTGGATCAGATTTTATCCTCATGTCCGACATCATGGAGTTTCTCAGGAGGCAGGCATGTGGCGATACCTTTTTGCCTCCAGACCTGCAAGTCTGGACACTGCTTGGGAGTAGAGGCTTGGAGAAACGAGCATGTTGGCAATATGGAAGGAGTCAGAAACGGGTAAGACGAGACGCAGAAAGCAATTCTTTTATACGTATGTTTAGCACTTAATTGCCTGGATATGACGCAGGAATATAGTAAGACGATGAATTGAATTTTGGATCACATCAAACAGCTTCCCTATTGGTAAAGCTGGTTAGAGTAGAATTGTTAGCCTCACAGAAGACAAGTGTTCTCAAGAAGTCTTCGAGTTGCTTGAGTCTCCCAACTGAACTGGAAGACGCATTTCTCCCTGACAGAGCAGGGTCAGGTAGAGATCGCAAGACTATTGCTTGAGACAAAACGCTTTAGTCAAGCGTTTTAACGGACCTAGTAGTCAATAGCCACTTTGGAGGGGGAAACGGAACAACTGTAGACATCTTTTTGCCAGAGACTCAAGAAAATATAGAGAAAAAAGGAATGAAACAAGATAAACCAATGCAATTGGCGTATTTGAGGTATACCAGCCTCTACCAATTATTTCAAATTTGTTCACTTGTCATGGTGACCTGCGTCTGCTTCAAGATATACTTTTGACTATCCCCATCATCACTACTGTGCCGAGCCGCCTTGTCGTTGTTTCCAAAACCAACTTTTGTTGTTAGGTGGGATCGATAATCACCCAACTCGAAAGCCGACTTTTGGTTCTGTGAGTTTATCCGGGAATGCTTGTTCCCGGGGATATTTGCTGGGTTCCTCCCGCTGGAGATTCCGTGTGAACCAGAGTTGCTGGCATAGGTGGTTCGCTGGAAGATGGGTAGGTTCAGTAGTGGTCGTAAAGCTGGCATGGATCCGGCGATGATTCCAATGCCTTCTTCTAGAACGGACCACAGGCCAATTGCACCTGTGCTATACATGAACTCTTTTGGGTTGTTGTATAACGTGAGATACCCGAGTCGAACAACAGTTGCACAACTGGCACTGCAGTGTGTTAGCATCTACTAATGTCATTCCAGGGGATACTTACAAAGCACCGAGACTGAGCATAAGAATGACAGGAACTTTCACTCTGTTCTTCAACTGAACCTTCCACAACAAAAGCACCGGAAGAACAGCCAGTGTCCAATCGGTTAGAATAGAAACAGCAGAAAAGAAGAATCCGACATTGCTGTTGAGGGTTGTGTTGCACGTCCCATGTGTTGTTTCTCCCCAAAGAGTTGTAATCGGATGGCAAACGTTGGCTGTGGCGAGGATGAAGATTATAGACGTGATGGTAGTCATGGCAATGAGGCCCCAAAGTGTCCAGACGAATCGGCGGCGGGAATCGCAAATTCGGAGCATAGTAACGCAGATGCTTGACTTGATCGGGACTGTGCAGGCGGAGTAGAAGAACTGAGCAATGAAAAAGAGCTTCAACATGATATATTAGCATTGAGACATTACATTGTAACCCGGCATGCAAGTACCTTAGTCCCAATCATCCTATCCTTGGGAGGAATGGAGTCACTCTTTTGGCCTGCTCCATGAAAGCAACAGGTAATGACCAAAGCCGCCGTAACTGTGTAGAGAATCTGTAGATGTCAGTCGGCCCTTTGACAATTGATCAATTCGCATACCAAACCCACGACCATCAGTCCATCATCTAAGCCAAGGATCTTATTCCACTTTCGAACTCCCAGGCGCGTAACTGCAAAGATCCACGACAAGGTTAACATGGCAATCGTGACGTACAAAAGAGGCACGCCATCAGCGGCTACGGGAGTCATCTTGGCGAGTTAAGATAAACGTGTTGAACGAGAGAAGAGAGAAGCAAACAAGTTACATCTGAGACATGCATATGCAAGATACTTTAATATCTCGGCATATGAAGGTGTCCCGGTGATTTGGGACAGGAACCATGCAAGCGGCTCCGACAAAGGGGGCCGCTAGGGTAGTATCGATTGAATAACAAAAGTCAAGATGGTGAATCCGTTGCGACCGTGAGTAACTCCGAGGACCGCGCTGGGACGAAACTATACCGTTCGTCACGGGTGACAGAATAACAGCTGCTCTCAGGCTTTGTTTTGTGACCCAAGTTGCTTTACTGATTTTAGCACCCTGCACTTCCACCCTCCAAGCGAGTTCAATCCATACGCATGCCAAGAGAATTTTGCGTTGTCTCCCACTCCTCCAGATATCCCTGTTCCTGGTCAGCCTCATCTACCACGTGGTAGATCCTGCTTATCTCCGCGGCCTATCTATCTGTGTCCTTAAAAGAGTAGAGGAACAAGAGTACAGGAATATCCAAGGCCTCTCTAGAGTATTTGCAATAGTATGATGTCGTGATTTTATCGAGATTGCCTTGATTACCTTTTTGAAGCAGATTCTGTGCGTGCTCCCTCAAACGTTCCTGCGGACGCGCGCAAAACTGGATTTGATCCACTATTCGAAATTTTGCGGGAATACGGCTTCGAACCGAGCCGAAAATGTATAATAGAATGCAGATCAAATATGGATCTTGGGATGGGTTAAGGGCCAAGTGACCCAGTTAGTCTCGGGACCATGATACTAATAAAGACAGACGGAAGAATTTCTGCCAAAACAGATCATGCATGATCAATAGTCGTATGACTTTCGGCATTTGCTGCAGCGTCCCTGGCCCCCCCTTATTTGAGTCTTGGGTCTGCCAACTATTCATATTCACCGACGATTCTTTTCTGTCATTTCTCAGGTTTCATAATCTTATTAAACATGGCTGAGTTTATTATCCAAGATGAAAAGTTGGCGGCCCTTGAGGGTAAGGTCGTCATTGTGACAGGTCAGTACCGGCATTGCAACCCTCGCATCATGTGGCGAAACTCATGAATCTTTACTGATCATCCTTGACAGGAGGCTCCTCTGGCATTGGCCTGGCTACTGTAGACTTCCTTTTGTCTATTGGAGCCTCGGTAGTCAACGCTGATGTGCAGCCTCCTCCGCACGAACACAAGGGCTCTTTTACCTTCATCAAGACCAACGTTGCCGTTTGGGCGGATCTTGTTGCGCTTTTCAAGAAGACCAAGGACACCTACGGTCGCATTGATCATGTTTTTGCCAATGCTGGTCTTGGACCCCGCGCGGATTATCTGTCCACTGAGGTTGATGAGAATGGCGACTTGAAGGAACCATCTTACGAGCTTCTGGATGTTAGCCTGAAGGGTGTTATGAACACATCTACTCTTGCCATTCACTATCTGAGACAACAGCCCGAAGGAGGTAGCATTCTCATCACCGGCTCTACCACTGGCTTGCAGCGTGTCCGAGCTGTTGACTACGGTAAGTCATCGACTCTCCCCTAATTTTTCTATACTGACATCTCTCAGCTACGTCCAAGCATGCTGTCCTCGGTTTTGGACGAGGCCTTATCCCCCTTCTCGGCACCGCTAAACTTCCCATCCGCGTCAACACACTGGCACCCAGCTGGACGGACAGCAGCGTCTTGCCCTCGCTAAAGGCCCTTCTCGAGAGCATCAACGTCGAGGTGCAACCTGCCTTGATTGTCGCTCGTTGCGCGGCTTTTCTCATGGCCGATTCATCCAAGAATGGACAGCTTGTGCACATCGAGCGTGGAAAGTGCAAAGAGATTGACGAGACTCTTCTCCTGCCCGTCTTCGACAAGATCAAAAGCCCCGATTACCCTACTGAGGATGATGTCTTGAGACGCCTTGGGGAGCTTGCATAGATTCAAAAAGTGTCATTTAGTTTGTTATAGAACTCGATAGATCAATTCATCGCGGTACGCATTGCTTGGTTGTTATTGACTAAAATTCTTGGAAGTAAATCAAAGTTTGTCTAGGTATTTAACTGGTGAAAAGAACAATTTATTTAGATCGGCAACCCACCCTAATGCAGTTATCAGGTCATGCTGTGAGGGATCCCGGGTAGAAAAAGATGGGGAAGTTTAATTGCTGTATTGTACTAAAGTTTGAAGAGAAGAGATTTGAAGAGAGATAATTTCCCCAGAGCTGTGGGTTTCGGCTAAGTTAGCTAACTAATAAGATAAGCCGGAACTCAGGTATGATTAATATATAGCTAGGGCTATGAAAAATTAAGTAAAAGATAAGACATACGGAGTAAATATAACTTTACTAAATATTATAGTAAGTTATAAAATTCCCCTTTAGAGTAATTAGCATGCAGGCTTATATCCCTATAGTTCTGTTTTATATAGCTAGATTTATATAGTAAGGCATTTTCCTTACTAATATTTAGGTTATATAAATTGCCCCTCAGATCTTCTGTAAATCATGATATCTTCTATCGCTAGCCATCCAATAATATGATTATTTAATATCCTCTATAACTTCTTGTAATCTACCTATCTATGGCTAATGGGAATGATAGAGGATAGTGCGACTGAAAAGCACAACCCCCGCTTCTAGATAGGAAATCAGAACCTTACTTTTGCAACCTCACCATTCCTACAACTTCACCGACCTTGACGACATGTATCATGCAGACCTACCAATATGAACCTCTACTAACCAAGATCAGTATACGAATTTTAATCATCAATTCAGCACCTGACGTATCCGTGCCACTTGAAGTCGATCTATTTACCCGGGACCGAACAACAAGACTTTCAATGCTGTATCCTACGTCCGGGGTCATGGAGGCGCATGCACTTCTATTGTACTGCAGCTCTAAGACATTATGCCTCTAGATTTCTGCCGTCGTCGATGAAATGTTTAGGAATCTGCGCAAGTATGTCAAGGAAAGGCGTTCATGGGTGGATGCCCTATGTTTGAAGCAGAAGGATGGCTAAGAGAACGGCTTTCAGGTCTAGCATAAGGGCCAGATAATACACAGCAGATAAGGTTCATATTTGACTTGGATCTGCCCTGCCGCCCTCGTCTCAAAGTTCAAACAAACGCTTTGTCAAACTGAAAGTCCAATAACAGTGGAGATTCTTGAAACTTTGGACGAAATGTGCAAAGATAACGATTTGAAGCCGGTTCTCGATCTTCTCAACCAATCCTGCCTGGCTCACTCGGCGTTGGAATCTGAAAGAAGGCTTCCTAGCAGAACAAGCTATTGTCGTATATCGCAGTAGCAAGATACCTTGGCACCAGCAGGGTTGAAACTTATCCACAACAGGGCTCATGAGTTTCAAGGCCTACAAAAGGATCCCGGCGCATTATATGCATTCGTGCTAATCGGTTTTCACAAATTCTTCTTCACCTCAAAGGGTTTCGTAGTCTGTCAAAGAAGAACCCAAAATGGCCGTCGTGGGTTCCTGATAAGACTGGATCAAGGGGCAATCTTCGTGCAGTAATATCAGATGTCGGCGGGTAGCGAATGCATCAACAATGTGCTTTATCGGTCTATGGCTTTCGGATCACAAATATATGATCATTTCCGGCCAACACTGAATCAATCTATATACCCTCAGCCAACAGAGCTCTTCAAGAATAGTTACTATGGTCTAACTATTTGTGGGCAGTTCCATGAGCGCATCGTGGAAACTTGTGCTCCATAGCCAAAGAGCGACAAAAGCGACGATCTAGTCGAATACTTAATCGATTGAATCCACACGGAGACCATTCTGTACTCAAACAAATACGGTGATCTACCCAAAACTTTAGACGTCTGTTGCTGCTTATCACTGGAACTGGCTTTGTCGATTACAAGCACTCCCATTTCTTACGAGATGTCGAGTACATGATGCTCTGCACAGAGTGGATCATTACAGATTCCTCAAGGAATGCGTGGAGGCTTTTCGTAAAGTTATTGGTATTATGAACCCGATCGTGAAGAACCCATGGGTGGCTAGATATACGTTGCAAGACCTAAAGTTGGAGAAGCATATGGACCGAATCCGCGACCAACTGCACAAAGCCGCCAATAACTATGATATCTTGTTGACAATATCTCAAGAATGATGCGAGAAGGAAACAAGCAACTGATAGTGTTATCGGAAATAATACTACGTCACTGAAACGGTCCTAGTGATACTAGAATGGGCGAATCGTGATAGGTATCACATGCTGCCAAAGAATTGGGACGCTTCTACGTCTACATGACTCCCCTGTGAAGCTAGATGATGAACCAGTGTTCCTGCTGATTGGCATTCTTTGGTCGCCTGAAAGTAGAGACAGATGTAATGTAAGCGAGAATTCTAATCGACGTATACATGTCATCTTGTAATAGTTCTCTCAGACTTGACGAATTTGAGCTAGTCATCCTCTTTTTGTAGAGGACGTACTTCATGGGGTTCCCTAACCATTTCAACCAGGAAAAGAATTGATATATCTATTAACACTTCTCTCACTGAACAACATATGTAATTTGGTTTTCTAGGATCTTCCTGGGGACTTTTAACAGTTACAAATGCAGCAATCAAGAGTAAAGTTCGGACTACCGCTAGGCCACGAAATAATCACATACCCACGCAGCTCCAAGATCTTCATCTGAATAAAGTATGAGTAAAACAAGACTTGGTCAGCTAAATGAGTCTCTTGATTGGTTGGAATGACGAATAATTCGAGGTCTCTTATTGGTTATCCCTTGAGTGGCTTGCGGCTGAACACATAGCTCAGCGGTAAGGATGCCAAACAGTCCCCCTCTTTTGTCCCCTTTCTCCTTATTATATACACTATTAGGTCCTTCTGCAGTTTTAATTCTGGTGTATAGATAGTCTGAGGACGCGATATTATCCACAGATTAGGTACGACTCGGCTCGGCGAGTAACAATGGCCAACATAGACGACACGCCCATCTCGCTATCACAGCCAGCACCCGCCGGCCCCATTCCCACCACAGCCTGGTATGCGTATTTCTCGTATGGTATAGGGCACATGGACTATGATGGCCTTCTAGAGCAACGAAGCCCGTGTATTCGATCACTACGGAAGAACTGGACTCGAAAGAACAAGCTCTTTTTACAGACTCCTGCAGCAGTCGGCGCGCCACAATTGAGTTCCAATTATGAGATCTCCGAAAGCGCTACCTTTCCGTATCCGGCGGTATACCGGCGAATGATGAATCCAGAGCCAGCACAAAACCAGCCGCATGATGAAGAGACCGGAGGTTTGACGACAGATGATGGCGCACTACCCGGACAAAGGAATTCTAGGGAGCATGAATCACGGCCAATTGGGTTTGCCGTGAGAGTACCAATTGTCGGGTTTGAAGCTTCTCATACATCTGTCGTAGAAGAAAACATTGGACCGCATAATGGGGGGAACGGAGGTCTAGGAACGACTGATGATACACCACATGGTCAAAGGAATTCAAGACAAGGGGCACAGCGAATCGAGTGGAAAACGAGTATATTCACTCCCGTGTTTGGAGTTTCCCGTACCTTGGCCATTGAGTTTGAGTCTCGGGTCCAACCTACGTATGTGGTCTTGGGTGTATTTCCCCGTGGTTCTCTTAACCCGCAAGAAACGGTTGTCTTTGTCGACAAGCCAGAAAGACTCTTTCAAAACCTTTACTGGGCCATATTTCGTCTTCGTGGGATGAGAGGTACGCTGTTATCATTGAAACATTTGAAGGGCTTTATGTTATACAAGGTATGTGTTTGACGAACATTGTATTTCGACTTACTGACATATGCAGTGTGATATAGAAACAGGTACACACAAGCATATTCAACTCGACAGCAACGGCATTGGAGATCTACACCTTTTAATGAATACATACAAAAGGTGGCACGTCCCCCGACATATCGCGCTAGCTTGGGCAGATTGGATACATCGCACTCTGAACAACGACAGCCTCGATGTGCTCCAAGGGACTTATTCTATTGAGCTAGTCCTAGACTGGTCAGTCTCACGAATCTTGATCGTGGTCCTTATACCAGTCTTGCTTAGTCTGGCCATTGGAATTTGGCTTAATTCGAAGGCATGGACCGACCTCGCAACAATACAGACTGCATGGGGTACTGCTTCCTACATCGTGACTGCTGGAGCTTGTAAGTTTGCAACTTTGACCTTGACTCGCACAAAGACTGGTGCTGATATTTGATAGTACTTGCGGCAATGTTGGGCTTTTTGGACATTGCAGATAAATAGTCTATAGCACAGCCTAATTGGTTTTAGAATTAGATCGAGTCCTGTTTACTGATATGTATGCGAAATCGTCTTTAGAATCAGGCTCAGGATAAATCTGGAAATAGGCGCCATCTCTGACAAGACACTCATTAAATGATAAGACGAATTACTTTATTCCAAGCCACGCTATCCTTTCCATTGCACACTATAATCAAAATCAGGTTTTGAAGCAAATGACATAAGAGGTTGCTATATCTCAAGACGAATGGAAAATGGTGTTCACTACCTACTGTATGGAAGTAGATCTCGGCCACAATACCGTGTTGGGCTATGATTGATGAATGCACTATCTGACTGAGAAGGATCCCGTCAATTGAGCGATAAGTCATGTTTTCCACACGGACGGAGGGGTATTACTCCAAATCCGTCATATCGAATTATTGGATCGATATTGCCGAGTTACGTCACAGTGTTTCCGTCCCCTGTGCAGTAGCCAGGGTGGCAAAATTAGTTACTAGTAGTTACTAATTTTTATAAATTCTTAGGTTTTCTATTTAATTAATTAGATGATTATCTTAATTATTAGCTAAGAGATATAAAATTTAGCCTAAGAAATATATATCTTTTAGTAAATTAGTAACTACTAGTAACTAATTTTGCCACCCTGGCAGTAGCTGAGGGTTGTGATAGTTATTCTTTCATGAAAAAGTTGGGCTGGTAGCATCTCTGGTTTGGTCAACTGTTGTTACATGACTGCTGCTGCATATCGTTCACAAAAGTACTAGCCGATTATGATCGGTTCAATGCTTTCTGTCATAGATCTCTGCATAAGTAAGCTGTTTATAGCTGTACGTTTGCAACTGTAGATAAGGTAGGACAGCCTTCTGTAAAAGTACCATTCTATGATTAGAAAGGTATTGCATTATACAAGCCACTCTGTGGGAAAGGGAATAATGAAAGCTCACAGAAGAAGCGGGGGTTATGGATTAACTGGTCTCATTAGCCTCTTTGACTTCGTGTCTGGCTCTTCTCTCATTACCAACGCAACTATCTCTTCATGTTCAGTGACAACCAAATTGTCCTCTCAACCACAGCCGTGCGGGTTCAACATATTACTGTCTGATGATAAGCTATCTCAGTCGCCATACTAGACGGACCGTCTTCATATGTGAGGGATATAAAGGAAGGGCTGATTTTCAACAGTTAAGTGATACATGAAATGCCGGCGGTGAGCAGTTGCGATTTCTACTTCAGATGTGTTAAGAAACCCAGAGCATCAAGATCGAACGAAACTGATAGGCTGAATCAAGTTTCCACAGCAGAATAAGAAGGATTTACAAGGGAGATTCCAGATCGAGATCCCCTTGCGATTGGCTTGTGCATGAAGATAACTTGAATTCTAAGTTCATCTAGTTTGTACGCACAGGCAATATGCGATCTCTCAAACATTCACCGCTGTTGATGTCATCCACTTTTCTTTTGGGAGTGACAATCCGCAAGATAGGGGTAAATCATCTATACATACATCCGATCGGATATAGTTTCGGATATCTAGTGTTAATCACTGGACTCAATAAACTGGGGCCATAGACACCCGGATGATCATGCCTCTCGTGCGTCGGTCCACACTTTCTGCAGGAACAGTATGAGAAACGATATCTGCACATCCTGCTTTGCTTTGCCACCCGGCCACGTATTCGGTTGCCGCCCTATCGCCACAGAACAGGTTGAAAGCTGAGATTTCTTGGAATAGAGACCGCAATGAATAATGTCCGGGGTCAATTGTGTAGCACTAAGGCTTACTCTGCACCATGATTCCCCAAGGGGAGCAAACCCGGGCAAATCATGGCCACTAGTCAGTCTCCCTCCTGGTGGGAAATCGACCAGTGACATCGGCCGAGTGTTTTACCTGTTTTTCACCTTAACTCTGATTAGTTAGTTCTTCGCCGTTAGAAAACCATCTCATGGGTTGGTGTGATTATTTCGGTAGTGGGTTATCCCTTTGAGTATTTCCTCCGACGATCTATCCAATAAGCGTCGCCAATCGACCGTTTTATCTAACGATCATAACGATCGGCACAACACGTTATGCATTATCCCTGTCCAGCTGTAAGTGCCCCTCACTATCTAACCATTGTAACGCTACAACAGGTTTCGCATAAATTTATAGGCCATATTGACCAGGATTTCACCATGGGAAACGTCGATGGCCTTTTACATGCCTGCTTGGCAGTATTCATTGGAGTGAGGTCAAGAGATAATGACGTTAAAGAGTGTTAGCTCAACTGAGTTGAACTTAGTAATTTATGGGATCTATATTTAAGAAATTTCTATAAATATGTAGACGTTGTATGATCAACAAACGACTTTCAATCTACATCCATATCTCAACTTTCATACCACTTCTACAAAACTCATTCACTCAAATCCACCATGCAGTTCTCACTCGCTATTGTCACCCTTCTGGCTGCCGCCGTCTCTGCTGTCCCTACTGAGGAGAAGCGCCAGACCTACGTTCCTTGCACTGGTCTCTACGGCACTTCTCAGTGCTGTGCTACCGACGTTCTCGGAGTCGCAAACCTTGACTGCGGAAACCGTGAGTAAATCAGATACACATTAAAGGACCAGTCCAGACTAACATGAGTAGCTCCCTCTGTTCCCACCGATGCCGATAACTTCAGCTCTGTCTGTGCTGCAATTGGCCAGCGAGCTCGCTGCTGTGTGCTCCCTATTGTAAGTTTATCTTGTCATGTTGTGTTACCACGACTAATATCCGTAGCTCGAGCAAGGTGTTCTTTGCAACACTCCTACCGGTGTCCAGGACTAAACGTCGAATTACCCCTTTCTAATTCTGATACGCGAACACGATATTAATAGATGGATTATATGATATAAAGGACCGGAGCTCGACGATGTCGATTGCTATTCTCCATATATATATATACTATTGAGCCAATCGATTTTAAGTCATACCATTCTGATGTCTACATATCCTAGTGAACTTCCAATCTAGCAAGGAATCAGAATTTGCTTAAAGTGTGGACTTATCAATCCGAGATTGATAAGGAAGTCATAAAGAAAGTGTGACGCATGCATGATCGAAACTGTCAAGTTACATTATGAAAGCTTCTTCTTCCTACGTTACATTAGTCTAGATATTGCCTCGACGATCCTACGGTCTAGATTCATCCCCTCGACTCTCTACAACAACAGCCTACAGATCAACCTTGTCATTCCCCCCAGGCCACGTCTTAACGAGTCCTTCATCCCCATCTCCAAACACAGGATCTTTCTTCGGCTTAGGGACACTCCACGACTTTCCATAATCTCCCCCACTCTTGACAAAATCCCATTCACCGCCATTATATGCTCCCATCATTGTATAGCCCGACAATTCAATCTCCGATAATGCTTGTCGCGGGTTATCGGCTTCAATGCCGTGACCAACTCCTGGTGACAACAGCTTGAACTCGGCCGAAGGTTGGGTATCGTGAGTCTTGTGAGCTACACCGGCTGGAATAACAAACACATCTCCGGCCTCAGCCTTCAGCTCGACTCCTCCCTTTTCCCAGGCTGATCCATAGGTGTTTTCTTGCAAGTCCTCAGAAGTGTCCGCAACGCCAAATCGGATGGTTGCATTGCCTGAAAGAACAGCCATACACTCGTGCGCCTCGGAGTGAAAGTGAGACATTTGCGTATTTGGGTATCTGAATATCCATTCGACGTTCCATCCGTTCTCAGTGAACATGTCCCAGGCCTCTGTAGGGTTACAGTGTAGGCTGTTGGGCCACGTGACTAGGACATTTTTGTAATGGAGTAAAGGTCTTGGTGAGTTTGGAATGAGGTTAGTTGGGAGAAGATGATATTGCTTGACTGTGACCATTATAATGAGTTTGGTGGGATTACGGCAATGGACGATGTTACCCCGCGATATATCCGCATAATATATTTCCTGAACGGTTCGTCGTCGGTACCATATCCGAGTCGGAATCAGAAGCCGACCAGGATATCCCCACCTGAAGCTCCGGGTAAACCCAGAACTTTATTGCCGTGGCTTCAAGAAACTGATATCTCCATTAGTGTGGCTTGTTGAGGCCGGCTCTGTCCGTAAGCAGAACTCCATTGGCGGAAAATATGCAAAAGGTAAAGGATAAGAGTATGAAGGTCACATTGGTTACTGAGGAAGCATATGCTTAAACTGTAGAAAAGTTACTACGTTTCTTACTATCATATTTAATCTAGATCTGGCTTCTTCTTGCATAGCTAGGCTCGGGTAACTACTAGATTCGTATGTTCATTTAAAATATAGACCTGTCTTCTAGAACATCAGTTCTAAAGTATCCTCATCGGTTAAAGGTTGATAGCTAACACTACCAAAAGGCTTCACATAAAATACACTTTAGGCATTATATATGACACCCTGATAACTAAATAATCTTTCAGCTGCTACCTAACAAAGTTTATATAGCTACTTGGGGTACAGACAATGTGGCCATAAAACCCAGTTAAAAACATATTAGGTTCCCTTAAAGAGGGGTCTTCAGGAAGGTTTCCTTATTCTATTTTGACATATTCGTGTTGACCTTTCCTTATTGATCGCAGAACACTGCAAACACGGCAAAAGAGCTCCATATACAATACACTTGAAGGTTATTGTGTTTTTGGCGCGGTACAATTTCGCCCGTGATTGTGTTTATCTGAAGCTGTTGTGATATTGCTGCTGTTTGGATCCCACCATGCTGTTGGGGTAATCCTATATTCCATACAATATACTCTAGGCATCATATATGATGCTCTCACTACGTAATAACCCCTCTATTGACACCCAATAGACTCCGCACACTCTTCGGGTAATTTTGAAACATTATAATGGCATTTCAAGGTGCTGGTACTACGCCAGGACGACAAATGCTTTCACATCCTTCATCCAACCGATAATAAGCAAAACATAAAGTAAAGTTCGCCGCCGAGATTGTGTGTGAGTTGATCGACGATTCGCATTACATACTGGCCAGGCAGCCAATATCATACCATCGATACGAGGTCATCAGGCCATCCGTCGCGATGTCACCCCTCCAGAGCTCACAAGTGCCCTGCTCGTAGCCCCCGAGTGTTTCAGTGTAAAAGTCGATTACCTCGCAGCCGTCATAAGCAGCACAAGCTTGGAGACACTCCTTCGCACTGGCCTTGATTCCGGCTCTGTCCAGGTAGACCAGAGTATTAGCAGCGGTGAAGTAGCCGTAGATACCGCATACCAAGGGAGAGGGAGCAGAGGTAGTTGTTTCCGCCGCTTCGGCTGTTGTAGTGGTAGGCGCGGCAGTGGTCGAGTCTTCCCCCATAGTGGTGGTAGTCTCAATGATAGCAGCTGTGGTCTCTCCAATGGAAGAGGTGCTAAGGACAGAACTGATGGTACTGGGCTTGCAAGGAGTAGCGACAACAGTCCAAACGGCGGTTAGAGCCACGAAGAGAGACTTGTAGTGGACCATTGCATTTGTTTGATCAGATTTTGGCAACTTCAAATCAATTTGTGGGTAATAACGAGTGACTTGAGTGCGACAAGAAAAGAGTGAGAATGTCAAGCAAGGTGACGGAATAAGGGAATACTCATATTCTTATCGTATTTAGTCCTCACCTATTATCTCGGCAATAAAATGCCGCTTTTATCAAGATGGCGAGATTACTTGCGTGTGTTCTGCAACAGAAAGGGCAAGCGTACTATTATAATTGGCAAGGTCTATGCCTCATAAACTAATAGTCTCACACACCAGAACCCTTAGCGTTGAAATTCAAGTTACGATACGCCAATATCCAACATTAACTTCCTCCTATTTAACAGATAACTATAGTCCATCCAGTGTCAAGAATTCCGTTACTTATATTGCACAGGTCTAAGACGCATCTATGCAAGGCTAAGACCGCTGCAGCTTCCGAGTTCAGCCACGGATGCTTTGTTCTATAGCTCATAAAAATAAAATTGTTTCCATTGTGAAATGTATCCCTATTTTCTAATACATACCCAGACTTCAAATTTTGACACTAAGTTTGAGTGGAAAGACCAGCTTTCGCGAAATGGCTCGTCTGCAAACAACACACGTGAAATCCCATACAAAAAGTAACCACATGAAAATTCTCAATCAAAATGAATGCGCCAAAGCTCTCGATCAATACCCGCAGTAAAGTCACTCCTAGTGTGCATCATCAAGATGTTATCGTTGATTACGATATCACCCTTGTCCCAAGTGAAGTACAGCGCAACCCGACGATCATAAAGAACAGAGTCAATAGTGTCGCAGACAGCAGCGCTCTCTGCGGGCTCAAGTCCATCAATGGTGACCTCGGAAGCATCGAACCTTGTCTTGGACTGTGGCCAGGGCTCATGGTAGCGAAGACAAGGCTTGCCAGTGGTGGGATGGTTGATGACTAGAGGTAGACCTCCTAGAACACTGTTGTCAAATGCTGGCGTAGATACGGTCCAAGTGAGTTTGGAGATATCTTGTTCTTTGAGCCAGGATGGCAAGTACTTGAAGAAGAGGGTTGAGGAAGAAAACAAAGTGAATCCAGTATCTTTAGGCGAAGTTGTGGCACCGTGGAAAAGTTGGAACCTATAACCGAGTAAGTTGCCGAATGCGTCAAGGGGCCTAGAAGGGTACTTACTTTGGTGGAGTCGACACCATTTTCTCCTGGCCGTTCTCATCCGTCTGCTTGATCACTTTGAACAAGCCATCGTAATGGAACGGCATAGGCTCTGCTGAGAGAACATTGTTCAAGCCCCGGGCGTCTTCACCCCGATCCTTGACTTCGAGCACCAAGCCAAACTTCCACGGGAGTGGCGTTCCCAACCGGTGGCTCAATCCAATGAATCTATCGCGATTGGGCTTCTTGACAAATCCCTTCAACACAACTGGAGAGTTGATTTCTGATAGAGCGCGAACTTTTTCTGTGTTGATGTCGTCAATTGTCAACGAGCCTGGTCCGTTGGCGGGACGGATGGTCAGTCCAGCAGGGTAGATGGGGTCGACGACAATGCCACCCTTGTCCTCTGCCCAGGAGTACAGGGGTGACTTTTCGCGATAATATGAAGGTCTTCCATTATCGTGCACCAGTTCGAGAGTTTCATCGTTGTCAAACTCTACTCGCATGCCAGTTCTGATGGTGCCGTCCAGTCTGAATGCTACACTGCAATGCCAAGGCGTAGTGTAAAGCTGCTCAGTTGGCAGTAGGCTGAGGGAAAGCTTGGTGGCTCCAGTGGATGGGTGGATAGACAGGCGAATGTGACTAGGATACTTGTGTCGAACAGCACTAGCAAAAGCCTGGTCAGGTTAGTAAACAAGGCCTCTCGAAGTGAAGATAGTTGGCTACTTACATCTCCACGAGCCATCATCTGCTTTGCAATGTACTCGGTTCCTTTCTTGTACTTTGACTTGGTGCGGGTTTCGTTGATCGGGTAGACTGTTTCCAAGTCTGTTTGAAGGAACTTGATATAGCCACGATATGTCATGCACTGGTCTTCAAGTTGTTTGACTTCATCCCAGTTCCATGCAGGGTCGCTGAAGGAGTTTAGTAGTGCACGGCGAAAGTTTGAGGCGTTGGCCACATAGGTCATCTCCTCTAGATCTTTCGGCAGATCAATCTCCACAAGATCTCGGAGGCGAGCAAACGATATATTGTGGAACCCCTTCTCAACTGCCATAGATCTAAGTGTCTCGCCATATGCCCAGACATCTTTGTCTGGAACACCAAGCAAGTCTGCAATCATTAGCTGAGATACCTATGTAAGTTCTTAGAGTCCGCACGTACCATTGTAAACTAGACCATCTGAGATGATGGTGAGTTTGGCGCCTGGTGAGTGTATATCACCAATAGCGCTGCAAAGTCCATTCAAATGAGCAAGAGCAATCTCTTCTCCTTTGTCTGGAAGTTTTCCCAGGGTCTTTGATGTGGAATTTGGTGACTTA
This sequence comes from Fusarium verrucosum, assembly GCA_013623715.1. Taxonomy (NCBI): domain Eukaryota; kingdom Fungi; phylum Ascomycota; class Sordariomycetes; order Hypocreales; family Nectriaceae; genus Fusarium; species Fusarium verrucosum. Next base: position 62,165 of record JABFFJ010000204.1, read on the forward strand.
AAAGGGAATGCCGGTAGGCACAGAGGCACTGGGTTTCCAGCCTTGACATGTGTGTAAATGAGGGCAATGAACTTGAGAGCTGACTCGTCAGATTGAGAGTGCACATTCTCATCTTGCTTCATTCGATACCTTCCGATGATGTCGAGAATCTTTGCTGAAGTCTCGAGAGCCACACGATCAACGGCAGGTATCAAAGGTTCGGCTTTGCCCATCGCCACATTGTGCTTGGTAGCATCAGTGGGGTAGGGAGCTGAGAGGCAAACACCGTTTGCAGTCATGGTGAAAGTGAGACAAAATGTGTTTTTTGGATAATGAAACAATAAGATACGCTTGTAGTGAGTGATTTTTCATGAATGATATAAATCAAGGGAGATGGGATCATGAGGGATATATCCTTATCCATACGCTATAGAAATTTGAACTTGGCCGACAAGTTTCATTGCAACCCGTATAAAAAGCACTTTTCTCAATTACTAAGATAGCTTCCGTCAAACGACCGAGTTGTCTCGGTGATATGCCTCGGACCAGCCATTTTCCCTCGCCACATGTCGTATTGGAACGGAGGATCGCACGGGGAATTACTTGATTGGGAAATCAAGACGTTATCAAGGTCGAAGCCGCGTAAGGATAGGCTGGGCACGATACTACGCCCATCAAATCCCAGAGTGGAAATTCTTCATCGCCCGAGGAGCCAAGCCCATATGTGGATCTTTGTCGACAGATCGTGATGGAACAAGCGATAAAATCGCCGTGTTATGAAACAGCTAACAGGTTTTTCTCAAGTAAAGTGCTGACAAAGGCAGGGGACGGCCCGCATCCTCAACGCGAGGCTGATCGGCATCCCGCCAGTATCCCACCCAGCATCCCACCGGCGAATTTACATTGGCTGACCGGTTGGCAAATGGGGCCAGGCATGCCGTTTATCAATCAGTTACATAAGTTTCCCGAGATGGGGCATTTGCAATCAATCTTGGAAACGGCCCGGAATACTGGCATGATATAACGATCCGCTTCGGTAGATAATCCAAGCGTGCATAAGCTTATTTTGGCGACTTATCTTCGCCTCCATCCCAAGGATTATTGTGGATGTCAATTTCAAGTACACAAACATGGAGAAAGCCGACGTTACTATCATTGGGGGAGGCCCTACAGGCCTCTTTGTTGCCCTTCTCCTTCAACCATCGGGAATCTCGGTGCGAGTTCTAGGTGAGTTGACAACAAACATGGAAAATAAAGTCTAATTATCCCATAGATGAGAAGCCTTGCGAGTTGGAATTAGGTCGGGCCGATGCCCTCAACGCTCGCACTCAACAATATTTCGAAGTTGCGGGCATTCTGGATGACCTTTTACCCGGTGGTCTCAAATGCAACAGTAAGTAATACAACAATTTCTGAACTCTATTCTTACAATCAACAGCAAGCTCTACCTTCAAGGATGGTGACTTCAAATCTCGTCAGAACGAGTGGTGGGTTGGTCTCGAGCATGCTCTCCATAAGAACTTTCTTATGATCGGCCAGCCTGTCGTAGAGCGGGTGATGCATAGTCGACTTGGCGATGCTGTGAGCTACAACGAACACGTCACGGGCATCACCGAGGATGACGAATTTGTCGAGGTTGTGACAGCTTCAGGTCGAAAGATACAAAGCAAGTATGTCGTTGGCGCTGACGGTGCACGATCCTTTGTGAGAACAACACTGGGCATCGGGTTCACAGGCACCAAACCTGAGATGACCTGGGCAGTTCTCGATACCTTTCTGGATACTGATTTCCCAGTCTGCCCCGAGATCATCACATTTGAGAAGGATGGGGAGTCTAGAGTGGCGTGGATCCCACGAGAGCGAGGAATGTCCCGATTCTACACTCTACTGAAAGGTGAAATCACCCAACCGTTGGCTGAAGAGTCTATCAGAGAGCATCTTTCTCCATATCGGGTGGATTTCAAAAAGACAGAATGGTTCAGCACATTTGTTGGTATGTATTCTTTTACAAATGACTTTTGCCTGGCAACTAATGATGTCTCAGTCAAGGAGAGACTCGCCGATACCTTCATCTCAAAGGATGGCCACGGCAGAGTCATACTGGCTGGAGATGCTGCGCATGTTCACTCCGTCAACGGTGGACAAGGTCTAAATACCGGCGTCTCTGATGCCTTTGCCTTGGCCTGGCGTCTAGCTTCAGTAGCACGACCATCAAACCTGACCGCTGAAGCAAAAGACGACATCTTGCGCAGTTATGACATTGAACGACGATCTACAGCAGCCCAAGTCATTGGAGTCGCCGCTGCATTAGTCAGAGACACTGTACGCACTGCCAAGAAATATGTGTCTACGATCGAGCGAAACGCTGGCTATATCACGGGTTAGTTTCATCTCAGTCCATACATTAACCGGCTAACCTACGTTCAGGTATGGGGGTGAACTACAGCGAATACGTCACTCCTCTTGTACAGGGCACTGAACATGGCATTTGGAAGCCTGGATATCGCTGCCCTGACGTGATCCTGACTACGGATTCTGGTGTAACCACACGACTCTACGCAAGTGTCTCTTACGGAGACTTCATTGTTTTGTCCGTTGGCAAGCATCTCCCTGTCGGGTCTGTCTCGGCTCCTGTCTACACCATCCTTCCCAATGAAACCACCAATGGCCAGCATGAACATACCGAAAGCAAAAACAGTGGAAAGACTTTTACTGCTGATTGGGTCAAGCACGAGGATTCACAGATCGTCATTGTCCGACCAGATATGTATGTCGGGTATGTGGGCAGCGTTGAGGATGACGCATGGAAGGCATATCTCGATGCTTACCGTCTGAAGTCTGATTGAGCATGAGTGTAGATCATATTCTGTCGTTCTTGTAGATCTATGAATTGAAAGCATTTCTCTGGTGACATCTCTTGCACGTGTCGTAAACTTTCTGGTTTGAAACCAGCAGCATAAAACAATACCAAGGTTCTTGCAAAATAGAGTTTTCGCTCAAAGGTGTGACCTTGATGGTTGATCCATCTAGCCGAGATATGTATGTATGTTCTAGGATTGCAATGTTTATCAAACATGTTTTGCTTTAACGGTCGCATCGAAGGTTCCTTAGCCAGGCACTAGGTAACATAATGCGATTCAATTCAGCTGACTTTCGATTCTTGGCTAGCTAGCTACGTAATGCGAGACCATAGATCTCATCGCCTTCAGTTAGTGGATGTTTCACCAAGTTGCACAAGCCACGTTCTAGTGAATTTAAAACATGTCCAAGTTCCCCCACGAGGGACATGACTAAGGCATTCGTGGCAAAAGTCGTTTCACGCCTTTCTAATGAGTAGTGATTCTATGGCCATGACGGATTGATTCGTTGGAAATAACTAATACGAAACCAAAAGTTATTTTTTTTGGCTTCATTGCCTATTTCCCCCAGGGTCATCCGTGCCTGTAGGGATTTTGGATTTATATCGGGTGATTTTGAGTTTGGTTCCCTTTTTGGACTGTCGATCTAGATTAAATGCCGAGGCATGTAAAGCCTTATCCTGGTCCAAAAGAAGATTGATAATTTGAACAGATCTATTTCAATGCCCCATTGTCAGACTACTCATCTCTCAAATGTCAAAACTCTCTAGTTACCTATTAAACAATGGCTGCCCACGCAGAATCAACCGACGAACTTCCCATTATCGAGCACCAACTTTCGATCGAGGATACATCACCGAAACCAATCCCTAATGGCGGTTTCACTGCATGGCTGCAGGTCGCAGTCTCATTTTGCCTTACCTTTTGCACATGGGGTAAGACCCTCGAGTCTCGAGACAACCCAGAAGCAGAAGAAGCTAACCCGTAACCACCTCAGGCCTGATAACAAGCTTTGGAAGCTTTCAGACCATCTACGAGCGTGATCAGCTTTCGAAGCACTCACCATTTCAAATATCAATCATTGGTTCTCTCCAGACCTTTTGTATGATCTTTTCAGGCTTCCCAATTGGTCCTATCTACGACTCTGGTTATGGCCGACATCTGCTTGCTACCGGGTCCAGCTTCCTTGTTGTCGGCACCATACTTCAGAGTCTGTGTACAAAGTATTGGCAGTATGTTCTAACGCAGGGACTTATGATTGGTATCGGTGCCGTTTGCCTGACTATTTTGAGTGTGGCTGTCACTTCATCATGGTTCACCACTAGATTGCCGTTTGCAAATGGGATCGCGGCTTGTGGTAGTGGACTTGGCGGGTAAGTGACTACAGTCCTGGTACCAATTGACTTCAATCTGATGCATTTTTCAGTGTAGTTCTACCTATAATGGTACAGAGGCTCGACACTCAAGTAGGGCTACCATGGGCATCGCGGGCTATGGCATTCCTACTTTTCGTTCTATTGGCATTTGCCAACGTTGCTTATCGACCTGGGTTGAACTCAACCGGATCACATCAACGGCGGCCGCTGATCGATAAGACGGCTTTTACAGACTTTCCCTACCTGATTTTCGTGGCTGGAGGTTTTTTTGTCTTCTTGGGGATGTATACGCCGTTTGTCTATGCCCAAACCTACGCTCTCGACAACAAAATCGTACGCACCAATCTAGCTCAGTCCTTGTTGGCAATTATCAATAGTGCCGCTATATTTGGACGCATCATCGCCGCTCTTCTCGCCCAGGTTCTTGGGTCTATGAACACGATTCTTGGTTCAACTATAATCTTTTCCATCGTGAGCTTTTGTCTCATCGCGGCGACCACCGAAGCAGGACTGCTCGTTACTGTCATCAGCATAGGCTTCTTCTCGGGTTCCTTCTTCGCGCTGCAACCGACAATCTTTGTACTGCTGACTAGTGATCCACGAAGCATCGGGACAAGAATGGGCATGGCCTTTACTGTTATTTCGCTGGCGTCGTTGTTTGGGTCGCCAGTTAGCGGTGCTTTGAGACAGAGTTTGGGATACAATGCTGCATGGATCTGGACTGGATCAACTATCCTCATTGGAAGTGGTTTGATACTGTCCAGTAGGCTATTGAAAAATAGCAACGTTTTGAAACTTTGAGTTACCTGACAACAGCGAAGCGTTGGGTGGCAGCAAAACCTGTAACAGTAGGGATTAAAGCATCAAGTCAAAAAGTTGTTTGTATTTGAAGTGGCGTTTACAAGGAGTCCCGCGAGTTGAAAATAGATCTTTCAGCGGCTTCATCTCATAGATATTGGTATATACGTTACTACGTCAAATATCATCAATTCATCAACGACTGACTACAGCATGACTTGTCTACTCCTTACCCTTGAGGCTGAAGCTATACTTAGCCTGAAGGACATAGGGGTTGCCACCAGGCTCAAAGAACTGCTTCTCATCTCTCATCCACTCAGGGTGGTTGATTCCATCAATGTAGTCCTGAACCTCAAGAACAACACATCCGTACTTGGGGATGGTTCGGGGGAAGTCCGCATTATCCTTGAGACCCTGGGTCTTCTTCAAGGGGAAGTCGCCCTTCTGTTGAGTGCAGCTGTAAAACTGGAAGGCATCCTGATCAGAATAGATGTCGACCTGAATACCTGACCAAGAGGAAGAAAGAGTAGCCACAGGGCCCTCGGTTCGCCAGTCATAGGTTCCAAGCTGCGCACGGTTGACGGTGTAACAGGTGTCTACGATTGTTAGTAAAGTCAAAGAAAGCCATGCTAAACTCACCATATCCAGTGCAATTGAAGCCACAGTTATCCTTCAGGTCTTTGTTGTTCTCCTGGTCGCCAATCTTCTTAGGCTTGCTCCAGAAATCATTCACAGAGCCCTTCTTGTTGGGGATAATATCTCCAGTAGGGATGAGAATGTTGTCAACCGCCACACGCTGGCCACTGTAGGGCATGTGAAGCGTATGGTTGGAAACGGTATTTGTATCGTTATTGGAGAAGCCGTCGAGGTTCCAGTAGGTGTGGCTGGTAAGCATGATAGGAGTCTTCTTGTTGGTTGCAAGAGCGACGATCTTGATATCCCAGTCTTGGCCAGTCAGAGTGTAGGTGACGTAGGAGACCACCTCTCCGGGGAAGCCCTCCTTGCCGTCAGGGTCAACAATGGAGAAGGTGATGCTGGAATCGGTGTAGGACACCACAGTGAAGTTACGGTAGTCCCATCCATCAGGTCCGCCGTGGAGAGTGTCTGCGCCTTTGGGTGCCTCAGGCGTAGGGTTGTCGTTAGGCTTGATGTGATACTCCTTGCCATCAATCTCAAAGGTACTATTTCGAATGCGGTTGGCGTATCGACCGGGAACACCTCCAAGATGGGGATGGCTCTCATCAATGCTATAATGGGTAGCATTGTCGAAACCAGCAACGATATCTCGGGAGATACCGTACTGATCGTCGATCAAAAGGTTGGTGATGGAGGCGCCATATGGGATGAAGGCAGCTTGAATACCATCTCCTTTAAGCCAGTATTTACCATCCTTGTCAGGGCCCTTGCCTTTGGCCGCAAGGGCAAGGGGGAGGAGAGCAGCAACGACAGCACTCTTGAAGAACATGATTGCGGTTGTCGGGTGGAGACTGGCCGATCAAGAAGAGCAGCAACCACGAGCTTTATAGAAATAGCTAAAGATCCAAATCTGCGATGCGGAATAACCCACATAAATTCCACCAACAAAACCCCTCTCTCCAATTGAAGGATTCAGGGTCCTGCCGTGATCGCCTGATGAGCGTTCAAGTCATTGACTGGTGCGGTTGCCATTGTCACCCAGGATATTACCATTGAGCCGTTGCAACAACACGATCCTGGGGTAGCTTTGGAGCTAACTTTCCCCAGGTTTTCCGATGATCGGCCATTGGTGCGGCTGAGTCGGGTAATCCTAGCGAAATGTGGTGACATGGTTGTGTGAGTCTGGATTGGGATCGTCGTGCGGGGGAAATCAGGCTGTTTTCTGGTTATTGTAGGAAATCTCCAGGTCCAACAGCCGTGTTCCGCCGAGTTATTCACCGAGAGACAGCTGGTGGTAAGCAATCCTATGATGACTTTGAGCTTTATCCTTGCCAATCAGTCTTATTAGCGATTGACGATGCAGTAGTTAGAGCTTAGAAAACAGAATTTAATGTAACTGATATCCAAAATGGCTGAGCTTTATAGGCTGAATAGACACAATTGGATTGCTAATCTCATTGTTTCCAAAAAGTCGGGGAATCGTGAGTGCTCATGGTTCAAGGGTTTGATAACTCGTGAGGAGAACTGCTGACGTCACGAGTCTGACGATCATACCCTGTAGCAGAATGTGCAGTGCTCCATGTTGTATTTGAGAATGCTACCTGTAAGCTTGGGATGAATGCCATGTTGAAATATTGTATGCAGAGTGGCCTAAGCTTGACTGATACAATTGCTCAAGCTCAGGAACCAGATTCTAGCGAGTCCATGAGGGTCAAAGACGTGGTTCTCATGATCCATCAATTAGTTGCGGTGTATGATTGGGTTCCATCTAGCTGGAAGGTCCAGGTGTTAGTTACTATTAGTCTGCCCACTGTCTTATGCCGGAAGACCTAACTAATCAGAGGGACATCAGAACGGTGTTCCAGGGTAGTCCTTCTGCTGAATTGAAACCATGATTGTGGCAAAAGAATTGCAAGCCTAGGATGATTCAATATCAATATATCATCCAGTAAATGAAGTCAACGCAGTCCATCATGCGTTGCAATTGACCCTCCAGAATGCAGCTTTTGATAAAGCGGTATTGGGTGCCGTGTATGAACGTCTTCCAGCCAGGAATGTCTTGTAGGTAGAACCGTATGTTCTTAAATCTTTGGATTTAGAGTGGAAGCGGAGAAATGTGTTTCCACCACTAGGAACAGTTAGAAACGCCGATCTCACCTCAATAAGAAGACAGATCCACCTATGTATCTAAATTAAAGTTGACACTGCATTTCAACAATATTCTTTCGTACTCTTATCATAAATCCATGTGCTCTCATAATTGGTATCACTATCTAGTATCGTCTATCATACCGCCATCTAACATGACTACAAGAAAACCACCGACACAAGTATCATGGCCAGCAAGATACTCTTGGAAGGTGTCTGAACATTGCCCTTTGACATACCCTCCTGGAAACCCTTCTTTTGACCTCCCAAATACTCAGCACCAAGCTTTGTCAGGCCACCATGTTTGTTGAATAGCGAAACACTCTTTCCAGTCCACTCATTAGCATCATTCGTCCTGAATGCGCCGAACCATGCATATGCCTCCACATCATCTGCACCGTCAAGATACGAAAGACTCTCATTCATCATAGCAAACGTTGCGTCTTCATCCTCCTTTGGGAGGGCCATCTCCGTGATCCAGAACGGTGCATCAGGCGCTGTCTGGTTGTAAAACTCGCGCAAACTCTCAAGCCAGTTTTGAAGACCAGGTGCGTCACCATACCAGTGCACAGCGATAAAATCTGTTGGGCAGCCATTGTCGTCGATGTCGTAGCACGATTCATTAAAGTCGCGCAGCCATTCAAGGCCTCGTGGTGATCCGGTAACGCTAGGATGGCTGATTGACCACTTGCGCTTTGCCTTCCTCAGAGGAACGATATTATCCATGTAAGATCGCGCTGCATCTTTGGCAGATATTGCGCTTCCACCGGTATCTGTTTTACCGTCCGGCTCGTTGAAGGAAAGAATATGAGTTGAGGAGCCGGGAAGACCATCCAAACGTGATCCGAGTTCTGAGTCTTTTGCATCGTCGAGGCCATGTATTAATGGCACGAATGGTAGCGAATCCCCAAGCTGACCGTTCGGCCAAAGCGACCAAGTGTAGTACCAAGCGATCTCGGAATTGTTGGAGATGAGAAGGTCGTTATCTGATTCGTGGTTATCTCCCTTATATGCGAGTCCACGCTTTGAAGATAAGTCAATGCCTTTAGCAAGACCCCAGAGACATAAGAAACGGTAAAGAGTTGATTGGCGCATTTTGGATATATTAAAAGGATAGCTGTGTCGTGAAGCAGCTATTCAAAGCGTGTATTTAATAGTCTGAAATAATGATAAAAATCAGGTTTGAAACATACGTTAGTCCCCATTGCGTTTCAGAATGTCCAGGGTTGCCTTGGAATGGCCATATTTTCTACCTATGTGTTGTTCATTTTTTGGCTGAGCAAAGTGGCGATAACTTGACACCCAGTCAGTGACGTCATTGCCTGCCAAGTTAAACCCTGTCTCAACACCAAGACTTGGCAGCGCCAAAGATTTAGTATCGTAACTGACATGATTCAATCACAATTAACTCACCGCTTGATGAATTCTTGGAAACTTGCCTTTTTAGGTCAATTCCCTCTTTTGGCCACTGCGCCTGCCTTTCTCACCAGCACCCTCCACGTTTTCACGGATCGAGGTACTTGGACAAAGTCTATTTGAACCCTAATGTCCAAAGTTCAAATACCTGGTTGTCATGATTGTTTAGTGCTGATTGAGAGTGATGCTCTGGCCAATTTGGGGCTACGGTAGATACCCGGTGTATGGTTGTGGTACTGGACAATAAGTAGAGAGCATGGTAATTCTTCGCATGAGCCAATTTAACAGCTGATGTAAATCTGTTTGTCAAGACTGAATGGCGCGAAATAGCTGGGGGGGACAAAAGTTCAAGACACTCTTCGTCGCCTAGATTGCATAATCTGGGAATCGAACTTCGGGACCCCAGGATCATAAAGAGATTCAAGTCAAGATGTGTCGCGGCTTACTGTGCAAGACTTCTGTTATCGACTGTAATCAATTACGCTTGATGTAAATATGATAGAAATGAGTTCAGACTACAAGCGATGTATCGTCTAATCATCCTAGTTCCATGGAAGGGGAGTTGTCGTAAGAATGCATCCGTACAAGAGCATAACAGTGTTTCCAAAGACATTGATCAACTATCTACTATGAGAGTACATATCACACGTAGACAAATGTAAATAAGCAAATGTTAATAACAGCCCATTCTTATGGAAAAGCGTTGATTTACTGCATATATAGCCATCTTGATATCTCCAAGCAATGGCTTCGGATAATTTTCCTTTTATATCCATTAAAAGGGGCTGTCCTGAGAGGTTATTTTTACATGATGACCCTAAGCGAGTTTGTGCATGTGGAAGCCAAAGTCCTCATCTAAACTTATAACGCTAGATCTCCGATAGAGGGCCGAATTCTGGAGAGAGACCGATATGTCGCCGCCACGTGGTGTTGGTCGATGAAGAACGCGGGGAATTCGAGCTAATAATGTATGTAAGGTTGAAAGGTCTTGACGAAGGACTCACATGCTTAAATTGATCTTATAACTCGGGGTGGGGGATATGTGTATTTTACGACTCCCCTGCAAGCCAACTAACAGCCTTGAGGTTATTTCTTCATCCATAGCTCTCCCGTCAACCTCACTACCGCAACGATTGGTTCACTTGCAAGTCTTTCGACGAAAACGAGGACGGAAAGGGATGCCGTGGTGTTGAAAACGCATCAATCAACTGGTGCTATACCCGATTTCTGGTGGTTACACGGTGTCTTCCAAGATCAAGATCCCAGACTACGTCTCAAACCACACTCTCCTCTCCTTCAAGTGGAATGCCTTTCAGACTCCTCAAGTCTCCTTGATCTGTGCCGATATTGCAATTTCTTCTTGAGTACATCATCAAGACCAAACCCGAGATCAGGATGAACTTTTCCCATCTACTGCAAGGCATGCGTCGACTGCGCGAAGTATACATCGGTGGCTTGGGCAAGGTAGTTGTATTCGAGTTGGAGATCTATGTGTTAAATTACTATTCTTCATTTTTCTACTCCTATGCCTAAAACCAGAGACTTCGGTAGTCTATCATTCATAAACCAAGAACCCACTTTAACGCTCGTGCTTTCGCCTGGAATCGTTTTGACATCGCATATACAAGGCTGTGTAACTATGATAAAGTGTTTTCGATTTACTAGTTACTTGAAACAACCAGGATTTGTCTCTCTCTCTGAATCCTGAGTAGCAACGGCAGTGGTAACATCTGATATATGCTCTAGCGAGCGTTGTCTGAAAACTCCACCGGTTTCTTGGGGCTTGGTGCAGTCCATCATAAAGCCTATCTTGCATACGAGTTGGCGTATGTTAGGCATGCAGGCAACCATCACGCCAACACACGGCTCCATACAAGACCATATAAGGGCGTTAGTAGCTGTCGAGTTAGACCGGATCAGTATATCGGTTGGTCGAAAGCTTACCTGCCCCTAGATTCCCGTATAGAAAAGACTTGAGAAAAATAAACCGCAAAATGCTAGCAACGGCAAGGCTAATATTTGTCAGCCAAGGTGAGAATGCCGTAATTTTAGAAACCGTACAATATTCCGACGCTAAACATAGCAATCACGCCAACTTTCTTCTTTAATTTCAGGCCTAAGTAGTAAAGTTGCGTCATGGGAAGTATCATCATCCAGACATCCAATGCGATATTAATGATTCCGTGAGCGATGTATAAATATGTTTGGCCCGGTATCCTACCACGAGGATATAAATCCATCCAACTATCCCAGTTTGAGGAAATAGGTGTTCTTAAACAAAGCATGACAATGATACAGACAAGAGCCGAACTCAGGTTGAAGAATTGAGTAAGCCAGACTGTGACCCGGAACTTGTGATCAGGAAATATTCGCAGGTAGAAGGCTAGAATGGATGCTTTCACCAGTCCCAGTATCAGAAAATAGTTCAGCTGGTGAAAGAATAGAAACTGCTTTGTGAGTGTGAGACTGATTGGAGGCCTAGGGAATACATACCTTGGTCACGACGCCAATATTCTCAGCACTAACTGCCGAAATATCTCGCCCGAGGTGATTATCAACCACTGCGAAACTATTAGTCATCAATTCTTTGAAATTTGCCCATCAGGACATTAACTAACTGCGTTGTATGATAATGATTTGCGGGATTAGGAATGCCTTTTTGTGAGTTAGAGTATGTTCCACTTTGATACAAACCACTCACAGCAGAAAGTATCATGAAAACATCATCGAGCCTCCAATCCGATCTTTCAAAGCACTTTGATATCAACCTGAGAACAAAACATATCATCGCAAGACTGAACGTCACTAGACTTGAAGTGCGTAGTAGCTGATCATCGTTTCGTTCAGGCAGTCCGCACTCGGTCGCGGAGATATTTACAGCCTCTACACGCAATCAGTACTTGTGTTTGACTTTTCCAACAGGGAATTGGTACTCATAACATCGTTGGGAGTGCACGCCCCCCATAGGCATTCGCCCATAAACGCAGCAAAGTCCCCATTCTCGCAGAGCTGTTCTTGGGTCAAGTTGGAAAACGCAGGCATGGCGGAAGCTTTGATAGAGCACTCCATCTAGATAAACATTAGCCATGTGAGTAACATTTGAGTTGGAATAGGATAATACTCCGCATTCAGGTAATTCCATAGGCGATTGAGCTGCCGAGGAACTGTATAAGAGGGCCATCACGCCGAAGATCGTAGCGATTTTCAATTTCGCCATTATAGAAATTCTCACATAGAGTAACTCAATCTGTAGATAAGTACATTACGACAGTCAGGATTCAAATGGTTTTATTAGTCGCCTTGTAAGAAGTTGATGTCTGGCATGCGGTTGGACATTGTGGCGTTTATTCATGACCATTCTCATACAACACTGCATTATTTAAACTCGATGTGGCCCTAGAATCGTGCAATCCGAAATCCTGGGTCAAGAAAGCAAGATGAACTTTTCTTGGCTTACTCAATTCAGATACGCTTCAGTCACTTGGCAGACCAACCTGGTAAGAAGGTGTCTCATTATGGAATTCGGAACCATAACAGTACACCTAGCCAAACTCAACTAGGCCTGTTTAACAAGTTCAAACTAAATCTGGCAAAGCCTAGACCAAAATCGTTGTCTGTTGGTCGCAAGGCAGATGCTCAAACCTCTATTATCTGGTGAAGCCAACCAAGTCTCGTTGGTGGCAAAGGTCCGAGAGCAAACATTCCAAATCTGGGCAGGGGTATACATGGTTTAATTATTTGATGATTCAATTTGCTAAGGGTAGCTGAGGGTTTCTGCTAGCTTGGAATGCAATGGTTTAGGCAGTAGAATAGACACGTCAAATATGATGAGGAGTCAGCAGAAGCGGAATATAAATAGCGACTTGGTCTTTGTCACAGAGTCAATACAATATCTAGTAATCCTAATTGATGAATCCCATCTTCCCCATAGTAAAATTCGCATCTACCCAATGTGGCATCGCCGTTCAGCCATTTGCCAACAGACACTAATGTAGGATGCGGGAAGACCAAGCTTTCGACCAACAGACACAATATGATCCAATCCATTGCTAACCCAGCATGTAATCCCTTCCAGGCCAGGGGATTTCTACTTACATGACATTGCATGTAGTTTCAGATCCGACATGTCCATGTCCCTTGTCACCCTTTCGTGCTTCTCCGTCCAAGTACTTCCAATAGACATGGGACCTGTAATCATCCCGATGTTGTTCCAGGACTTCAGCCATGATTCCAAGGCATTGCGCATTCAACCCAGCAGTTGATTGGACTACCAAACTTACTCGCTTGTCTTTGTTCGTACGTTGACGAAGTGATTGCCTCATCAGCGGACTGTCGATGTCCTGGAGCCGACTTTCGATGTCCAAGAACACCTTTTGAGCCCAGCACGTGACACTTGCGTAGTTCAGAGTCGAAAGTGGTCGGTTTCGAGTTGGATCGTAGTGGCCGCTTATATCACTGATAAGTCCTTCTTTCATCATAGAAAGCAGCATCGCTCCGGTCACCTCATTCTTGCTGTCTGATGTTGAGGTATCGGGAGCATTTCCTTCCGAGTTGTAAGAAGTTCTCGCTTGCAGATTTGTCCCAGATTGTCCATAGGTTGGAACTGAGAAATTGCTTAGCTGCATGAGCTGATCTTGAGTGAGCCCCCCTTTCCTGGCTCGAAGAACAAGCGGTGTCTGTTCAAGGCGTGTTGTTCCGGTTTTGGGGTCGGTGATTCGTTTTGTTTGACTGATTCGCAACATGAACAATCCACCGGCCCAAGGAACTTCCTCATCAGGTATACCTCTAGTATCCCAAGCAGCATCCTGGCAGCTAGTGAGAAAGGAAAATGTGCTGATTTTCAAGGGACGATCAGCCTTTTGATAAAATAATTTATCACTAGATGCAAGGAGGGTCTCACGTAGAATACTTTCTAGGGTCGCACAAAGGTCAATGGGCACCTTTAGGAAACCATTCCCAACAAGGAAGCGGTGCAGACGTACCAGAAGTATTGGTTCCGGCATTTCGTCCCAAAGCTTCATGTATGCTCTGAATGCCAGTCCAAGGGCTTCCTCTACACTGACACCACAAAGATATGGAGAATAGCTATACAGTCCATTTGGATTGTGCTTTGAGAATTGCGATGGTTGTATGCCTTCTTGCCCATCTTCTCCGAGACGCTCAGTGAATTCTCCCTGTATGCATTTCAAGGTATTAAAAACCTTCTGGTGCTTGTTCAATCTGCCGCCTGACCTCAAGAGTTCCTCCAGTTCCCGTGTTGGGCTGCAAAAGTTGGGCAAGAACAGGTCGATATCACGCCTAGGTGTAAAGTCGCTTGCTGGGGCTTGCAGCACATGCTCAGACATGGCGTTGAAGGACCAGCCTTTCGACACGGTGAATGAATCGACAATGATCTGCAGTTCGAAGACATGTTGAGGTTCGATCAGCTGGTCAATTTCTGACTCAGGCTTTTTCATAGCCATAGAGGTGACGGCGCCGGCAAATTCGTGGAGGCCAAACATTGTTCGATGGTTTCCCAAGGGACCGGTTGATAACCAGTCGATATCTCCGAAAGCCTTTTCCGCGGTGTCTCCCTGGATTGCAGCTGATGCATTTACAAGATCAAACAACCACTTGATGGTGAAATCACGACGCCAATGCAATCGTTCCTGCTCGGTTGCCTTCTCCAGATCCAAATCTGGATCCCACTTGGAAAGTCTTGTCTGTAACTTCTTGGAAGGCTTGCCGGTGCGGTTCAATCTAAAGTTGATGATGAACTCTTTCAAGTGATTGAATGCATGTGTGCAAAACCGCTCCTTTGTATCCAGAGCGTCGCGTCCAGAGTTGGTGAGGACGAACTCCTCACTAGCCTTATTGATATCGCCGCCATTGATCATGGAGACAATACTCTCGTAGCTTGCACGTTCCGGAAAGTCGACGGAAATAATAGCAGCGCTTCGCTTAACCATCGACATGGCCATCTTGGAAACACCGGCTGCCACCGCGCTGTTGAGCCCCTGGTAGGACACTTCTCCCCAGGTGCTCTGTAAGTAGGCCCGCAGCTGGACGAACTCCTTCATCAAAGAGAACACCGCAATGTGATATTCTTCTTGGGTCTCCTCCTCGTCCATCTTGACCGATTCAATGAGCACTTTTCGGTCCGCGGCCTGGGTCTTGTCCTTCTTTGTCTTTCGCTTCTTGGTTTTTTTCCCTTTGCCAGGTCGTCTTGTCTGTCTCTGCGGCGAGCTCTTTGGTGAAACACTCTCGCCTTTGCCGTCACTGCTTGAAGCGTCGAGCTGGTAGACCTCCAAAGTCTCATATTTATTTCTGAGAACATCGTCGTCATTATTCTCGTCGTCATCTGAATCATTGTGAGTTGCTTCCCATGCTTCCCCTCCAAATATGGTAAATACCTCTTTGAGGGTAGAAATAAAAAAGCGATGGCTTTCATTACTCTGTCTCAGCATTTCATTGGGATCCGATTCAGCTAGTTGTTCAAAGGAGTGGCCAACTAGCGACCTTGTTCGGATAATCGATCGGATGAGCCAGAGAATAAGCTCAGGGACTTCTTCTGAACGCTCAACGATCAGTTTGGCCATACTCAAGAGGTTCTTTACCGTCGTCACACCAGTTGTGTTAACGGGGATCCGTTTAGATGATCTCTCCTGTGATCTCGCCAGACGGTTTGACACGTTGATCATCCAGTGCAATAGATACCTTGTGTCTCTCTTGTACGTGAGATACATGTTTTTGGTCTCGAAGTTGTTTGCCATTTTGATGAACTGGTGCTGTATGTTGATGATAGACTGGCAGTGATGTCTGGAAATTCGAGTTGATAGATTGGTGATGGTAATTGATGTTGGTGATGTTGATGATGTCGATGATGTTAATGGGAGATTGCTACTGCAAGTAGATATGTATCAAGATATTGATGGTGATGATTAGTAAGTTGATGATATGAATGAGAGACTGAAAAGGAGCGGAAGAAGAGATCTTAAATAGGTAGACGGTCTCCTGGCTATACACACTGGCGAACGCATTGCACTGTCAGTTGCTGGCCAAAAAGCAACTGTTCTGACTTCTTGTTCAACATTCATGGCTCCAGTCCCTTTTCCCTCGATTCAAGTCCGACTGTTCACTTTGCACCGAACGTTCATGCAGATCACCAACTAAGAGTTGGTGGGCATACTCGTCAGCTTCTCCCCTGTGCTTGCTTCATCAGCTCGCCACAGAGAAGTGACAGTCTTCCACTGGGTGTAGAATCTCAATCCATCCTTGCCATAAAAGTTTGCAAGACCAGTTCCGGCAACACTGCGCTTGTTTCCTGTGAAGGAGAACATAGGAAGAGGGACGGGAATCGGTACGTTAATTCCAACCTGGCCAGCATCGATCTCTTGTTGGAACAGAGAAGCCTTGGCTCCCGAGTTGGTGAAGATGACAGCTCCATTACCCCAGGCATTCGAGTTGACGAGAGAGATACCGCCCTGGAGGGTCTCTTGTTCCATGCAGAGCAAGACGGGACCAAAGATCTCCTCCTTGTAGCATTCCATGTCTGGACGAACGCCAGCAATGACTGTAGGGCCGACCTGAACCATTGTTAGTAAATGAATAACCAGTGCATCCCAATTTACTCACCCAGTTGCCATCCGGAAACCCCTCAGGCTTGTATCCTCGGCCATCAAGAAGAATCTTGGCACCCTCCTTCTCTGCACTGGTGATCAAGGCTTCACAGCGATCGCGACTCTGAGGAGTGATGAGAGGTCCGAAATCAGACTTTGAATCGAATCCACTTCCAGCAATATGATTCTTTGCCTTGGCGACGAGATCTGGCAACCATTGCTTGGCGTCTCCCAGAGTAACCAGAACACTCAAAGCCATGCATCTTTGTCCTGCAGCTCCAAAGGCAGCACCGGCGATCGAATCAAGTGCGTGGTCTTTATTCGCGTCTGGGCTCAGGAGTGCATGGTTCTTTGCCCCAAGGTTTGCTTGTACGCGCTTTCCGTTAGCCGAGCCCCGCTGGTAGATGTACTCTCCAGCCTTGTTAGAGCCAACAAAGGAAATGGCTTGGATTTCGGGTTCGTCTAGGAGGAAGTTGACTGTGTCCTTTGATCCGTGAACAACATTAACAACTCCTGGTGGAAAGCCGGCCTCTCTGCAGAGCTCTGCAATCATCATAGCGGCTCCTGGGTCGCGTTCCGAGGGCTTGACAATCATGCAGTTTCCAGTGACTGTTGCAATAGGAAGAGACCACAATGGAATCATTGCTGGGAAGTTGAAAGGGCAGATGGCGGCCACTACACCCAGAGGCTGTCGGTACGAACGGGTTTCCATGTCTTTGGCGACCTCGAGGACTTCGCCAGTGAGTTGGGTAGTGATTCCGCATGCAGTCTCGCAAACCTGTAGTCCACGGAGAACATCACCCTTTGCATCAGCAAAAGTCTTTCCTTGTTCAGTGACAATGCTCGTAGCAAGGTTGTCCATGTGCTCGCGGATAAGATGGGTAAGTTTGAACATTATCTGCTGTCGCTTGATAATGCTGGTCTTTTTCCATCCTGGGAAAGCAGCTTTTGCTGATCGTACTGCTTCCTTCAGTTCATTATTTGTGCTTTCAGGAACGCGTGTGATGACATTGTTGGTTGCTGGGTCATGAACCTCGATCCACTGCGTGGCCTTTGAAGAGACGAGCTTGTTGTCGATAAAGTTCTGGGTGTCTTTGCAGCTGGACAACTTGTCGTGATTGCCGGGATAGATGACGGACTGGAAGATTGAAGTTGAAGGCATTTTCTTGATGAATAGTGATGAAGAAAGGGAGAGAGATTGATAGATATGGTGAAGTGGAAACCTTCCCGATATAGGAGCAAGTGGCGGTGGACTCCGTCCGGGGCAGACCGACAATTCACTTTAGTAGTTACAAACAGTTACCCCGCACTCCCTTTAGGCCCTAATCTATACGAAACGTCCGGACATCGATATAATCTGGCAGACCCATAAAAGTAACCTCAAAGGGGCTTATATAAAATCCTAGGTAC
>JABFFJ010000205.1:0-33489 GCA_013623715.1 Fusarium verrucosum
TAATTAAGTTAATTAAAGAAGAGAGATTATATAGATAAGAGGCTATATATATAATAATAAACCTAGATATATAGGATCGGAATAACCTTATTCCTTTATATTCTAACAGTTCTTATAACCAATACCCTTGCTATCGTTAGTGGAGCCATAGAGGAGGACGTTTTGTGCCCATCTGTCCGAACGCTAAACTTTGACAACGAGGCCAACTATGAGTGGCGCGATCCACTGGTAATAGATGGCGAGGGAATCACCTCTTTGTTCAGGGTAAATGCTACCAGGCGGTCCGAGAAGGTTGATGACTTTAATTCAACGCATTATGACTACTTCAGATACGGGAGTTCTGCGTACAGGTCGCTCATAGCAAACAAGGCGACCTTTATGCGTGAGCCCCTTGTTCGAGATAAGACAGCTGCCGAGGTCTGTTCTGGTGGATGGAATTGCACCTATGAAATCAACTTTCTGGCCCCGGGGTATAAATGCGAAAAGCTTGCCTCTGGCGTCGGCTCCAAGGTTAAGAATCTCGGCAAAGCTGTGGCGCCTTTCAATACTTCTTACTTGGCACCCCAAGGGAATCTCACCTATTGGGCTGTATCTGACAGAATGGATTATGCACCTTGGCGAGTGCCTTATCCAAAGGACCTGGGTGTAATCAAGAATGATCCTACTCTCTGGGTTGGCTACTCCGTCGCCAATAATCTAAGCGAGCCGGTGCCCAGAAGTCGGGAGGAAGAGGGTTGGGACAAGGCTTTCACACCTGTGATAGTTGGGTGCGAGCATTATGAGGTCAACTACACCGTTGAGTTCGACTTTATACGAGGTGCCCAGTCTTCCAAGGTTAAGAAGCGCGACTATGTCAGAAAGGTTGTTGATACTTATATGTCATCACCAAGTACAGGCGGGAAAGTATCTCGTGGTAAGCCTGTCCCAGAAAGCAACTGGGTTCTCCCATGGAACCATAAAGAATACCGACGGGTAGCTGCTTACCGTGTGATGGGAATGGAACTACGACGACATCTTGGAGGATATCTCGACGCTGTGACCAACAAGACCACTACATATGTCATGTTGACACCTCTGGGGGTGAGGGGACATGCTGTTACAATCCCAGATCTTGAGAAAGGGATACCGGAGTTGTATGAAAACGTCGTCATCTCATTTCTTTCCGAGCCATCTTATCTTGCTGTGTCTTGGGCCTCTAACGGGAAACCGTCAGGGAGTGGCAAAGGAGGCTCATTCACGGGCTATCCATGTCATCGTCAGAGACTGACTACGATCTTTGCCTACGATATGGTTCAGTTGCTCTGTGTCTACGCAGCGAGTATAGCACTTGCAGTAGTTGGGGTGCTGGTGGGGATACAGGCTTATCGTGAAGAAGGTGTTATGCGGGACATGATGCCATCTGCCATCATTGAAGCATCGAGGGCATCGGGTCTTGGGGCAGTGAATGCACAGGGAGGAGATGTCAGAATCGGATATGGACTTGTGCAAGAGGAGGCTGGTCGAAGTGTCAGAAGCTTTGGGGTAGAGGGGAATGTAACCCAGCAACAGAGATCATGAAGGACATCAACAGGGCTGTTTGTGATGTTTAATACCATAGGATATAGCAGCCTACGGTAGTCCTCAATACTATTGGCAGTAGTAAGGTTTCATATTAGCCTTAGCCTACAGGCTTTTAGTTGGGTATTTTAGTATATCACTTGAGTTCACTCTCATATTCAGCCAGCCAATCAAGGAAAGAGAAGGCTAGAAAGGGCTTGAAATTATTATATAAAGTAGATGCCTTCTTCTGTATAGTCAGCGATCTACTCCACAATTAATTAAAAACTCACATCTCAGTCAGACTCTGTAGCCCAATTGGGCATTTTGTAGCTATACGCAGCCTAATTCTTTCACTAGTGCCCTTTATAGAGGGAGTAATAGCTGTAGGAATTAAACCTATAACCCTTATTTCCAGTCATCGTTTTTCGAGAATGTTCCCCTCTGGAATGGACGAATAATGTCATGAACGAGTTTTCCCAAGCCCTCAAGAAAGTCATCGTTCAGGTCGGGGATGCCCGGCCACGGCAACGGATCGGGCTGATTCCACACATCCACAATTTTCGATGGGCGCCTAGGATCCGCCATCGTGACATATTGGTTGATGGGGGGTCTTTGTGTATGGGGATAGCCCAGGGGCCATGGGATGGTTGGATCCCAGAAATTCAGAAGACGCTGCTTGCTAGGACCCCCGGGTACCTTGACTGCTCGACCCTCGTAGAGCCCGAGATCATCAAAGCCGATTTGAACAACCTTTCCGTCTCCAACACCATGATCACACGCAGCCGAGACGGCCACGGTCTTTCCTGGAATCCAACTCATAGTGATCAGGGAAAAGAAACGCCAGCCATTGTTCTCAGTGGTCGTCGGGCCTTCTTCGATCTGGTGCATGATGGTCCCAGTGTCAGTGCTGAAGGAGATTCGGCAAAAATCGTCATTTTTGATATCGCCCTTGAGAACGCGGTACCAACCCATCATGCTGTATTCCTTGGTACCTGGCATATCGACAGCAGGGTAGAAGATCGTTGGGATTTCTTTCTGGCCTCTCAACTCGATGAAGCTGGGAAAATAGTCAGCGATCCAATTATATATGCTCCTGGGAGAGCCCTTACCCGAAGTTTGAACCGGTGTGAGCCAGAGATGAGTCGTTGACGATCTTGGCACCTTCCCACAGTCCCCATTGATTTCCAACTTCGGTTTCCTCGAAACTAGGGTTTTGGAACAGGTTCTTTGGTTTGTGGACCTCTCCATAGGTGTCTGAGTTCTTTGCCTTTTCGGATCTCTTCTCCTTTGTGACCTTTGATACCTTGTCTGTCTGGGTAGAGTTTGTTGGTGCGAGTACTTGTCTGAGGCTTTCGACCTCCTTGGGGTCCTTTGGTAGATAGATGGCATCAGTCTTGATGATTTTGTTCGAGTTCTCGGGGTTTGTTGCTGATTTGGGGCGGACAGATTTCACGACTTTGTCGTCATTCGCGGACATTGGCGCTGCGTTTACGCAGGCAACTGACGCAAACAGCGCCCAGGTGAGATGGGGTGGTTTCATGGTGGAAGACCAGACGATGCTATCGTTCTGGGTGTTTGATGAAACAGGTTGATGGTGAAGAAGGGAGACTAGGCGGAGGAGGGCCTTTATATAGTATTCAGAGGTTTATTAACATTTGTTGGGGTCAGATGCAAGGTTACGGTTCATGAAAGGCTCTGTTGGTAGAGAAGCACCAAGGTTACTGGAAGCTTTCTTTATCTGATTGTTGCTATGTCTGGTATCAAACAAAACTTGAAGGTTTGCCTTGTGTGACTGTACTAGACTTTGTGGCAAGTTTGATCGAGAGCATATCAGGGAAGAATATGATGGATCAGCCGAATAAACAACAGAACGAAAAGCTTTTTTCGCCTACAACACTATAAAGAACATTTCCATGCAGATGTATCTTAAGTCATCTTGCCCCACAAGGAACATCTGCGAATGATAGATTGAGCTGTTGAGTTGTACAGACAACAACAACAACCGATTAAGGGTCGAGTGAAGTGGTCACGAAACTTTATACTGAAAAAACTCGCCAGAGATCTTGCCCTGAAGCTTCTGGCGAGATCTGTGGAGACGAGGTCACGATCGTAGTCTTGAAGGATATTAATTTAAGTCTAGGTAGCAGCATTTAAATTTTCAAAGTATTCTAATGACTGATGTTTGTGTATGACAACTTGTCTGCCAATCAATGCAAGTTTAGAGGAACTTTAGAAGAAAACAATGTTATGATGCAAACCCAAAATTCGGCTAGGTGGCTGCTTAAGCGAGATGTCTAAACCTACACAGAGAACAAAAGTTTGCATGAATCATAAGAGATAAAGATTTTTAATAACAAATAATGTTTAATTTGTTTGTGCCTTAATGAATGTGAGAGTCACAGACAGTCAATGAATCTGATGGCGGGGCTGTAGGTTAAATGACGAAATGTTTGATTACTCAGCGGCCTTGCCCCGCTCCACCAAAAATCACACTCATTCATTCCACTCACTCACTACCTCTCAGATTCATACCTCAACCATCAGGCAAGCTAAGCACAACGGGCTCTGAGATCTATCGTCATGTTTAAGCGAAAACCCGACATCAGAAACTTGGCGCCCTTGCGCTCCTCAGATCGACGAAAGCTCGCCGACCAAATCATACGCGACTATCAAGTCTCTCTCCCAGAGCAGCCCAGCGACGATGCGTCATCAGGAACACAATCACAGTCAGCACTGCGCAACTCACTTCTCCCAGAGTCCACCTCATCAGCTCGCTTCATTACACCAACTGAGCAAGGAACAGTCTATATAGGCGCTCATCCAGACCAAGATGAGAGAGTCCTTTGGTTCCAGACGGGCAAGAATCCCCGCCTGATACCTACTGTCTATACCCTGTGGCGAAACCCCAATCTCATTCCCCTCCTGCACACGCCTGACTTTGTTGTCGAGGAGAAGTTGAAGCATGGTGCTGATTTAATGGTACCCGGCCTGGTCAAAGCTAGAGGCTCCAGCTGGGATAAGCGAGCCAGCACTGGTGCTGTTGTAGCCGTTGCGGGTCTAGAGAACGATACGGTGCCTGTTTGGGTTGGAACCTGTCAAATAGATGTCCGGAACCTCCCAGACGATGTACGAGGACAGAAAGGCGCTGCAATCAAGGCACTTCATTGGGTTGGCGATGAGTGCTGGAGCTGGAAGCAGCTGGGCAGTGGAGGAACCGACCCACCTTCAAGCTTGGAAGGATGGGAGGGGTTGGCAGCAGGCCTAGTTACAGACGTTGCCCAGATATCATTGGAGGATGACAAGAAGCCAACTGAGTCGGCGCCTGATGCCCAACCTCAGAATGATCAAGCAGCACAGGAAGTGGACGAGGAGCACGAGCCGACAACGAAAGAAGTCGACGACGCCTTTCACCAAGCTTTCCTCTACGCAGTTCATAAAGCAAAGCAGTCCGGAAACCCACCCCATTTTGGCCTCCAGTTCCCTCTGCAACCATCCTTCATCATCGCAAACATGATCCAGCCGAACCTCCGATATCAAAACCAAAAGCACTATAACATCAAGAAGACATCATGGAAGAACGCCAAGAAATTCATCAAGCATCTGGACAAACTTCAGATAGTGAAGTCCAAAGACAGAAATGGCGGAGAGACGGTCATTCTTGATATCGACTTTGATGATGAGCAGGTCTTGAATTTCAGACCTTATCGACTACCAACACCGAAGGTGACCTCAGGTGGCGATGCGAGTGCTGCAGAAGATGCTGGCCAAGCGTCATCGAGCGCTAGCTCATCTACTGGACAAAAGATTAACGTCCAAATGGTCTACCGTCCATCCTCAAAGCTCGTACCGACTCTTCTTCCCTCCAAGACCGACTTTTACACTGCGCATGAAATTTCAGCAGCCATCAAGTCATACATCGACCAACATCCAGAACTGGGCGGACAAGGAAACTCCAACATCAAACTTGATCCCTTCATCGCCAACGAGATCCTCGGTTCCAAGCCGACCGACGAAGACCGCAGCTTTCTCGCAGCGGGACGAATTCCCCGAAGCACCCTCCAGAAGCGAGTACTCGAGGACACTCACCTCTGTCAACCATTCCACATCATCTCACAAGGCGGACCCTCAACCGACCAAAAGCCCAAAGCTGGCTCACCGCCTCGTATCTTGATCACGATGGAGAAACGAACTGGCACAAAGGTCGTCACCAAGATCTCCAACCTTGAGCCGTTCTTCATAGATCCGCAGGTCCTCGCACCTGAGCTACAGAAGAAGTGTGCAGGATCTGCGAGCGTAGGACAAGTTGCTGGTGCTAAGCCTGGGTTGATGGAGGTTGTTGTGCAGGGCGATCAACGAAAGGTGCTGACGAAGGAGATTTTGGCTAGGAAGGGTATTGATTTGAAGTGGGTGGATATTGTGGATAAGACGAAACCAAAGAAGAAGAAGTAGATGCCCATAAGAATGAATCTAAATGTTATGACAGCACGCCGCTTGGCCTTTCCACATCCTACATTAGTAGCTCTATTAGAAGACGAGTAAGTAGTTTGAGTATTGACGCTTCGGAAATGAAGCTGAGATAGATTATATAACATTATTAAATCCCTCATTCCATGAAATCATCCAGTCCGTCTGCTACATCGACCTCAGAAGCAAGACCAAACACTGTGTCGAGATAGGTTCTGCACTCATCGTTCACTTTAGTAGACGGGTATGGTGTTACAACTCCCTCGAAATTCGGCAAGAACTTTATGAGACGCTGCCCACAAATCATCCATTCAAGCTTTGGCAAGACATCGCGATAGGCCTTTGCGTGCTGAAGCATACGGTAGAGATGCGCCTTTTCCCAAGCCAGCCTCTCCGGTTTTTTTAACTCATCCCAAACGAAAGGATCCAGCTCGGGGTGGTCCTCGGCGACATTTAAGTCTTCCTCATTAGCGTCTTGCTCTTTGTAATAATCCACATGGTCGGAAGGGTTAGCGCTCGCAGGATATGTATCGCCCAGAATTGCCAGAATCTTAAGATTCTTGAGGTTCTTTAGCTGAGCTTGGAGGCTTTCGTGGTCAACGAGCCATTGGGGACAATGTCTATCCCAAATGTCATCTTCGTCGTCCAATCTTTCACTTCCTTCGTCACAACGAAGACATAATTGCTCCAAGGTGGTGAGTTCACAGATGGTCGCCAGAGACTCCGGCCGAATATCAAATGTGTACTCTTCCCGACCAGCTTCGCTGTCTTGACCACTCCATTTGAGATACAGGGAGCGCAGTTTGTTGAACCCGCCATTTCCAAGAGCAGGGATTAGCTGGGTGTCGAGAGGCTGTCTTTCCGGGCCATAGTACGTGTAATCTTGCGAGACATAAAGCTTTTGGATGTGATTATGCGCGCGTATGAAATTCGTGACAAGGCCCAAATCTTCCGCGTGTTGAATAACAAGATTCTCCAGGTTCCGGTAAGGCTCTGAAGTGTGAGCTTTGAAGAGGCCCTTGAAGTCGCTCATAATACACGACGGCAGTTCAAGGGACCTCAGCGGCGCGGAGAGGAAAGAAGCCACGGTAGATTCATCTACTGACATGGAATTGACCTTGAGCCGGAGTTGTCGTAGACGAGGGAATGATTCTGGAGTGGTTCCAAGAGAGATAGGAACCCAGCTCCTGTGGCGATTTAATGACCATGTCAGGTCCTCCAGGGTTGCCGAGCAGAGCTGGAACAGAGACCTGAAGAAGTTGCTCGAGATGTTAGGTCGCGAGTCATCGGGGCCACGGTTGTTCTCCGTCCCTGCCACCGTGACATCCAGATAGAGAGAGCGCAATGGCCACTGCCGGGGCGTGATCTGGGATCCCACAGACCACCCCTCGGCGATATTGACATCCTTCAGTACAAGGTTATGGGCTGTGGAGACGGCTATGTACGAAAAGGGTTCCTTTTCAAGCATGAAGCTGTCCTTGATAATCAGGGTCTCGAGGTTACGCATGAAGGCCGGGGCCAGCAACGCCCCTTTCCGAAGTGATTGGTACCTCAACTCGGATCTTTCTCGCACCTCAACGTCGCGATATTCCGTTAGTAGTGTTTGGAGGGCGTCTTGATGAAACGGGCGAACGTGGTCGAGATCTGGGCTGTAGGTGAACTTTCGTACACAGTCGTTCACACTAGGAGTCTCGTCGTTTTGTATAATATCATCAGTAAGAGACTGCATAAGGGTCATCATGCGTAGGCTGTAGTCATAGTTCACCTCGGCAAACTGACAGGCACGGGCGAGCCCACGACAGTCAGAGTTGACGAGTGCAAGATGTTTCAATGCTTCCCTATCCTCGGCGACGAAACCGGAGATCTTGGCCAGGATCTCAGCAGGAAGCTGAATGAGTCTGGACTGGGACGCCCGTGGCTGGCCTTTCAAGACGGTATCCAGCAGAAGAGGCTTTAGTCGGGGCCGTTCAGGTTGATAATCATGTATGAGCCTTTCACTAGTTAGCCACCACAGGAAGCCGCCGGGCATTGCAGCGAATGGGATGGAATGAAAAGATCCGAATGGGATTGAGTTGGTAGTGTAGGTAGTTGAGATATTGAAAGGAATAAGTTAGCTTAGTACTTAGCTCAGGTACAGACAATACAGGACAGATCAATCAGTGAATTTACTAAAGACGGTGGAGTACTACTATCTGTAATATGATTATATAATTGGTCAGAATTGAAACTTGAAAAAGTAAAGTCCCCAGGGGTATCAAATGTGAATTTCCGCAATTTTATAGGTATTTTTACTATAGCGGAATTAAAAAAGGCCAATAAGAGGCTATTAACTTAGTATAGGTGGAGATAATACTGGAGTGATCTTCAGGCTGAGATAGAAGATTGGCCACTAAAAAAAGGCATCTTAAGTACTTGTTTTACATTTGATCCCCCTGGGGACTGTATGTAAGACGCCACGAACCTTCTCATTGGAGCACAGCCCATAAATGACGACATCCCGCGTCAGTTTCGCGAACCTGATGGAGAAAGCTGAAAAAGGGAGACAAAAAGAGAGAGAAAAGAGAAAAAAGAAAAGAGAGAGAGAAGAGAAAAGAGAAAAGAGGGAGGAGGGAGATGGGGAGTCTTATTGACTATGGATTAAAACAAGCTCAACGCTGTACACGATAAAAAGGAAGACGGTATTTTTACCATAATATAAGCATATCCTAATGCTTCCACAGTAACCAATCGAACCTAGAGTGCGTGTTGCGGTTGAAAAGTCAAGTGTTGAGAATTCCGTTGGCTAAGTGATGCGAAAATTTCATTGACGAGTTGCAAAATAGTAACACGCTAACTTTCAACACGGTGGTTTTGTTAATATGTGAGACAGGCTGGACAGTCAATAAATGACATGATCCATAGAGTACAATATCGTTTTTTATATCTCTCCTCGTTATCTCATCATACAACCTACTACTTTCTTCTCTGAATTCCAAGACATTCAAGAAGTGGTCCATCGTGACCAGCCACGAGATATGCTTGCTCCGTCGTAGACTCGTTAATATGCGTAACCTTGCACCACGAGGGTACGGCAAAAGTATCGCGCGACTCCCACCTAAATGTCATTGTCTCTCCAGTAGGTGTCACAAGCTCAGTGCGGCCCTTTCCTTCATAGCAGTGATAAAGGTACGACTGACTTTCTTGTGACTCCATCACAGCACCGGGGCTCAATCTCTCGGCCTGGACTCCGAGGAATGTTGATAAGGGTTTTCCATCAGAGAGTTTGTAATGGTAGATGGCATAGTCGCTTTCGTTTGCGTTGAGTTCCTTCTCAACTGGGCCCCAAGGGAAACGGAATTCACAAGGATCGCAATGTCTATGAGAGTTAGTAACAAAAGACAAATTTCATCGCAGAATTGGAATAGACTCACTCGCTGGGATATCGGGGGTCTGAGTAACCCTGGGCAAAATGGACCGGAGCGAAGCG
Source organism: Fusarium verrucosum (assembly GCA_013623715.1). NCBI lineage: Eukaryota > Fungi > Ascomycota > Sordariomycetes > Hypocreales > Nectriaceae > Fusarium > Fusarium verrucosum. The sequence goes on from JABFFJ010000205.1 coordinate 9,470, forward strand.
GAACAAAGGCAGGTTCAGCATATCCAACCAGACAACTGGCTGATCACTCTCATTTCCATGATCATGCCAGTGCCAGATAGGTGTAATGACAACATCGCCACGGACTAGAGGCATCTTTTTGCCCTCGACCGCTGTGAAACCTTCTCCGTCCATGATAAAGCGAGCTGCAAAGGCAAGATGCCTATGCGCTGGCGCTGTCTCGCCAGGGTTGACGATCTGGAGACCACCATAGATGGTGTCTGTAGTGTATGGCGATTCTGTGCAGTGTTAGCTGATGGATTCAGATAAAATAGCAGAGGCACTCACGCATGCTCGGGTTCACTAGCATTAAGACTCTTCGCTCAGCCTTCTCTTCGGGGACCAGCTTAGCTGCAGTCTCCAGATGAGGCAAAGCTTCTCGATATGTCCACAAATGGGGCTTCGCTGTAGGGTTTGGTGATGGCGGTACCATCGCACTCATCTGTGACCAAAGAGGTTCCAAATGCTTGGAGGGTAGTTCGCTGAGGTACTGCTTCATCTCTGGGGTTTCGCCATCCGAGGAGGCGATGATATTTGCATTGTTAACCATTATGTCTTGAAGTTGGTGAGTGAATCGTAGAGATATTTGATTAAGTAGATTCAAACAGTGACTATTCGTAGTGTTGTTGGGGTCTTTTGGAACTAAATAGTGAATCGATTTGGTGTTCCAATTGAATGATCCCTAGACAACGAAAACCTGGAGAAATGGTAATAATTAGGAGAACAATGCTTACAATAACAACATTGAACAGTATCTGATTGAACAGTCTATAATAGCCGAGTCAACAGCCGTATACTGGGCTTATTCCGTAGGGATCTACAGTCTTTCAGTTCCGAACGGATCGCCCTGTGAGTGGTCACCGCTGCGGGTCACAATATCAACCCTCCCGAACAACGGCGACTATGATTAACCAACCGCCGAAAATAATTATAACAAGTAATCCATAACCCTATCCTCGTATTACTTCATGAGAATCGCCAATACCATCGCAGCATCACTATCGCGCAGAATGTCGTCAACAACTTGGAACCGCCTCATCCGCTTTGTCGATGACAACGGAAACGAGACCTTTGGGGACCCTGTGATTGAGAATGACAAGGACTTTTCTGATCGTCTAGCCAAAAACGATCTGTGGGCTGTTGAGTACAAGGGTCAGAGTCCCGTGTCGCAACTCACAAAGGGTGACAAGATTCACGTCAAGGCTGTTCGAGAACTGCTCCGACCGTCCGACGTACCTATCATTCGATGCATTGGACTAAATTACATTAAACACAGTAAGTAGGGAGTCACTCATTGATAGTTATGCTGATTTGAGTGATTAGTCAAGGAGGGAGGTCGAACACCGCCACCTTATCCCTCATTGTTCATCAAGCCTTCGACTTCCATTGCTGGCTTCAATGAGGACGTTCCCATCCCCAAAATTGCCCAAGATGGCACAATAGACTACGAGGGAGAGCTGGTGAGTTTTCAATTTCTTCCCTCTCAATGCACTGTCGAATTAAAGATTTTTAGGGCATCGTGATTGGCAAGCCTGGCAAGAACATCGCCAAGGAAGATGCTCTCTCCTACATTGCAGGCTATGTTGTCTCCAACGACGTGTCTGCCCGGGCATGGCAAAGAGACCCCAAAAAGGCTGGTGGAGTTCCCCAATGGTGTTTCAGCAAGGGTTTCGACAAGTTTGCTCCTATCGGGCCTCTTCTCGTCTCTCCTGCGGTTGTTGGTAACGCCTCAAAACTACACCTGAAAACAACTGTCAACGGCGAGGAGAGACAAAGCGAGGGCACCAATGATCTTCTCTTCGGCGTTGAGGAGATTGTCAGCTTTATCAGCCAGGGAACTACACTTGAGGCTGGTACTGTTGTTCTTACAGGAACACCCTGTGGTGTTGCGATGGGGATGAAGGAACCTAAGTATCTCAATGATGGTGATGTGGTTGAAGTGAGCATCACTGAGTTGGGAAGTGTCAAGAATAAGATGGTGTTTGAGTAATGAATTAGAAGATAGATATAGAAGCAATTTCACATTCATGCTATTCGTTCAAAAGTTCCCAAACTCCCTGAATATCGTTCAACCATGACATATCGTTGACAGCCAAGTTGAAACCTGCAAGTTCCTGTGGATTAAATTCAGGCATTGGGCTCTCAAATTCCTCAGCCAGTTGCTGAACAAGATCAGGAACTTCCATGTTGGATATCAAGTTACCAGGTACTCCGGGGTTATCTGCCTCGGTAGTCCTATTATTATTGGCCGTGTCACAACCTGGCGATCCATGAGAGGTAGTCTGCAAGATCTTGGACGAAAGTATGTGCAGTGCCGCAACACATCTGCGTGGTGACTGACCGAACCGCTCGTGGGCTTTGAGCACTGAAATAGCCTGGCCCCAGGATCTTCCAATCTCAACAGCAGAAAAGACTTCGGGTCGAAGTTTTGCAGCAATCAGAATTGTAGCAGCGGTGTAGATGTAGTAAACTCGATACCACCACGCTGGCAGCAGACCGACTGTGTTGTCTTGTGTTTGATGCTTGACCAATGTGTTTATCATGTTCTGAGCTGTTGTGACGCAGAACATGGCGCCTTGCTGAACAACACGGGCTTGCAGAGTATCATCAACGGGCTTTTTATCCTGTGGTGATTGCGTAAGACAGAACCTGGATAATACTGGTCTAAGAAGGAGAATGCGTGCATGGAGAAATCTAGCAACAGCACAGTTAGTGATAAGAGACATCGAGCCGTGGTGAATAAAACGAACCTCATACGTAGTATGACAGCTTGTCGACGCGCTATCTCATCCTTGTTTGATTCCAATAGATCCCATCTGAGATGATCTGGTAGCTTTGACTGCCATCTGCTGATGCACCGGTCCAATTGGACTACTCTATCAAGACCTTCATCCTCGCCATCTGAGTCCTCTGGGTCGAAATGTGAATCTTTCTCTTTAGATCTGCTTTGTGAACCATCATAGAAGGCCGCCATGGTCTTGTGTATGATCTCGTACAAACGAACAGATCTCACAAAGAAGCCGTAGTACTCCGGATTGCTTATCGTGTTCTGCACACTTGAAGATTCAACTGGCAAAGGAACATCTGTTGCCGGATGTCGTGAGATCATGGGAGGGCGGCCGTGGGTTAGAGACACCATACTGGCAAAATCAGGTTCCGAGTCCGAGAGATTGTTGAATTTAACTTACCGATCCATCAGAACGCATCCATACCATATCCTTCGTAGTAACTCTCTCTCTCCAGGATCCGAGCGATCTGCCGACGTCTCAGGCAAATGAAGTCCCAATCCCTGTGCCATTCTAATTGCAGAGCCAATTACCATCCAGGTTTTATGGGGATTGTAAGCACTCTGCAGATATAAACTTGTAATCAAGAGACATTGTACCAACTCGAGGGATCCGGATTCCCATGGGCTCATAGGCAGTAACTCTTGTGCTCTCCGAAAGTATGTCGCACTCGAGTGTTCTCGCTGTTCTAGTGACTGAGACTCGACCAGCTGCGTGGAGAGTGCCAGGATGACATTGAGAGTAGCAACAAAGACTCGCTCGTTCAGGTCCATCGTCGTTCCAGAAAATATGGCGTTATACGCTCGGGTCCAGCGTTTTCTGTTTAGAAAGGGATACAGCGAATCAACATAAAACCAGTACAGCTCTATGAGATGATCTGCTTGCCTGCGTGGTGGGAGGACATATAACAGGTCGGATGACGAAGCTGAAGCAGGGCCCATAACACCTGGGCTTGTCTTTATTGCTTTCGATGCATTGTCACCCGAGCTACCAGCGGGTTTTCCCAGTCTCATATCGATAGCTTTCTTGATCTGTGCTGTGAAAGAGCCAGCACTGCTCTTCCCAAAGAATTCTTCTGTGCTGGCACCTTCGTCGACAACCGCCGTCATAGAATCAACTGCAGATGGACTATTGGAGCATACAGAAGCTCCGGTGTTGCGCTGCCCATGGTAGTCCGGTCTGGACGTTGCGGGAGAATGATGCTGTGGCGGCGGATGATGCGTGATAGATCGTTGTGGTTGAATTGCTGGTAGGATTGGGACCGGTGGGCTTGACATGGACGGAGATTTACCTTGTCTCTGCACGTCTTGTCCTTGAGGAGCTATGGGACGTCCATTTTGAACTGCACCGAACGACCCGGTGCGAGGCTGTACGTGATTATGAGCACTGGGAGTAAAGTTGCATTTGTCCCTCAAAGCTAGCTTCCTACTACAGGAGCCACATACTACAAGTCTCTTAGCTTCTTGTTGACTCCCGTGTTGGAAGTTGTCTCACCTGGACGTACGCCATCACACTTAACCTTCTTAGCCCTACAATTATCGCAGGCGACGTCGATCTTGAGACGTTTAGCCCCACTGTGACGAATTGCAGGGCCGTCGTCAGATCGTCGCGGAGGCTCCATGTGTATCCGTATCCGAGTGATGTTGTCGGGAGAATGGATTTCGGAATGGACAAGAATTGGCTCGGGACGGAGACAGACCCCAGCTAGTATTCAGATAAGATTATGGAACTGGGCGGCTAAAATCCGGGGTTTGAGTTGCGGAGTGAGTGAGTTCTTGGTAAGTCTCCTCGGATATATGGGACAAGCAACAGATGAAAAGCCATATTGAAGAAACTGTGCATTACTTGCGAGCTGTTTGGGTCATAGAGAGACTACTGGTGTCCTCATGACCATCTCATAATACAATACAATACCAGTCAACATTCAATTCTCCTCGGACTCTAACAACTCGAACTGGCCTAAGCAGCTCCGCTCCAATCGGAGGCCCTTGTCTCATAACACAAGACTAGTCAGGTTCCCCTCTTTCTCCGCATTCTCCTGGAGTCAATACAACGCTGCTTACGGATACTTTCGCATCTCTTCCCATTGCCCTGCGCCTGTGAAGGATTCCGCCCAATTTGGCCGATTTCTAATAAATATTTCGCTTGCTGGGCGGACATTGAGACTATAGCACACCGTGGTAGTGTCATCCGAATATCTCAAGCATAGAATAAACTTCTTACCCTCCCTCTAATAACGGTAGTCGGACCGAGTGGAATTGACCCTGAGCAACCGGCGATGTAGTCCAGAGTGTACATCCGCAGATGCGGCAAAAGGCATCCTATCTTCCTCTCAAAGTGTCCTAGAGTTCGTACTTAGCAATAGCGTCGTCAGTTTGGTGGAGACAGACTTCAATATCGCTCGTCGGAAATTTTCCGATCTGGTGGTATAGGTTAGCCAGCTGGTAACAAGTTGGCATCGCCCAAGTTCGGAAAGACAAGAACGAGCTACGCGAAGGATGTCATCTCTAATCATGGACGATGCTGCTAAAACGGAATTCCCTGTCTTAGATTGATAATTCTAATGCTGAAAGATAAGTGTACAAACTACACCAGGCCATGTATTCTGGGTCTATGGATCATAAACTGCCTTCGCCACCTTGACAACCGCATCTCCAACAATATCCGCAGACGAGGTACTCAACGAGAAGCGATAATCGGCCTTGTCAACCACCCACTTCTTCAGTTCAGTATCAAAATGTGCCAGATCTCTCTCTTTTACCAGAAGGTTTACCGACTTTGCCTCACCAGGCTGTAAATGGACCTTCTGGAAAGCAACAAGAGCCTTGATCGGGTGATCTGGCGATTGTTCAGCTCGTCCTACATAGATCTGGACTAGTGCTCCTCCAGCTCGTTTTCCAGTGTTGGTCACTTGAGCAGAGACATACCAGTCGTTACCTTCTTTAGACACGCTGATCAACTCGTATGCAAAGGTGGTATATGATAAACCGTGGCCGAATGGGAAGTTGACCCCTTCAGGGTATCGATCAAAGTGACGATATCCAATAAAAACGCCCTCGGCATAGGTGACCTTGAGCTGCCCATTTACATATTCACCGGGGAAGTTTCCGTGCGCTGGACAATCCTCAAGACTCCTAGGAAAGCTCACAGGCAGACGACCCTCGGGATTGACAGCACCCGTGAGAACATCGGCGATGGAGTAACCGCACTCTTGACCAGGGAACCAAGCTTGCATCACGGCAGCTACTTTATCCAACCAGGGCATAGCAATAGCAACGCCGGTGGAGTTGACGACCACCGTGTTAGGGTTGACAGAAGCTACTGTCGAGACAAGAGCGTCTTGAGTGCCCTTTCGAGGAAGATTGAACGATTCTTGGTCAAGACCTTCTGTTTCCCACTGGGGATCATGACCGGTGAATACAATGGCGTAATCAGCTGCCTTAGCAACCTCGGCAGCCTCTCCAACTAGATCAGCATCATGGTCTGACTCGAGAGAAAGGCCAGCTCGTACACCACTGCGCCCCTCAAGAACAGCAAGACCGATATTGGTAGGAGGATCAGTGCAGATGCGCAGGCGATATGTCTTGCCTGCTTCGAACTCGTGGCGAAACTCGGGCTCGGGAGCGGCGAGGAAGAGTGAACCCATGGGATCACTGCAGTTGACAGTCTGTTCGAAAATCATCTCGTTGTCCACGTAAACCCTGGTCGGTCCTAGACCAGAGCAGGCGATGTAGTGGTTTCCTGTCTCGGATGGTGTGAAGTCTCCAATGAGTTCCAATCTTCGCCAAAATGACTCCAAAGATCCCAAGGGCGAATATGCAGAAGTTGGTTGTCCAAGAGTTGCAACGGGCGTATCTTCACCCTCCTTGAAAAGTTGCCGAGTGAAGCCCGGGGTTCCATCGAGAGCAACCACTTTTCCACACGGACCCTCTGGTGGAATGGCAGGGAGAAGACGTTCCCGATGAGCGCCACGGGCATATGTGAACTCGACGTCATCTCCAAGGGCCTCGTGCAGACCCTGCCATGGAGTGATCTTGCGATAAGCGTTAACAGCGGCGCTGCCACCGCCGTGAGCCATGGCGTCTTTGGCGAATCCGATAAGGGCGATTTTCTTCTCGTGAACCTTTTCTTTGGTGAGAGGAAGGATATCTCCTTGGTTCTTCAACAAAACAATGCCTCGAGCTCCGGCCTCGCGAATCATGCTTCGCAGCTCGGACGTGTTTGTGTCTTGACCAAGGGCAACAGGATAGGACTCTGCTTCATGAGCCTTGAGCTTCAACGCCCACTCAACAACAGACCTGGCGCGCTCATTAATGGTATTCTCGGCCAACTCTCCTTTTTGAATGGCCTCCTTGATTGCGTCAGCCTTTCTGAGCTTTGGAGGACCGGGCATCTCCAGATCCAGTCCAGCGTTGAGAGCCGCAGCGACAGAATTTGTACCGCCCCAATCACTCATAGCGAGACCCTTCCAGCCCCATTCACCACGGAGCACATCCTGAAGTAGCCAGTTGTTGGCATCGCAGTGAACTCCGTTGACATGATTATACGCCGTCATGATGGCCCAAGGATGCGCTTCCTTGACAGCAATCTCAAACGGCCGTAGATAAATCTCGCGCAGCGCACGCTCATCGATAGTCTCGTCAACAGTCGTCCTCTCCGTCTCCTGCTCATTCGCCACGAAGTGCTTTATCGTAGCTCCGACGCCCAAGCTCTGAAGTCCTTGGATCACCTTTGAAGACATCTTGCCAGTGAGAAACGGATCTTCACTGTAGCTCTCAAAATTGCGACCTCCTAACGGATGGCGATGCATGCAGACTGTAGGACCGAGCACGCAGTTGACGCGTTTGCTTCTTGCTTCAGCACCCAGAGCTCGACCGAATTTCTCGGCGAGATCGACGTCGAAGGTGGCGGCGAGATTGCATGCTGCTGGAAAACATGCCGACTTGATGTCGTGGTCTGTTGCGGCTGAACGAATTCCATTTGGTCCATCGGCGGTCTTGAGATTTGTGAATATCAAGCTGATGAGGGGTTGACAAAATGACTCACCTTGATTGAGGGAACTCCCTTGTCGGGATAACCAGCAGTTTCTGAAAAGTTCTTTCCCGCAAGGAGGGATATCTGAAAGCATTTAGCTTATGTCCTTGTTGGTTTTGAGTTTGAGATTACCTTCTCCTCCAATGTCAATGACTGGACAATCGCATCAATATCCATGTTGCTTGCCATTGCGTTACTTCTAGTGTTGAAACTACCAGGGTCTGATATTTACGAGTAATAAACAAGCCTGAAGCTCCTCACTCTGACTTGTGTATGGATCCCCTTCGCCTAACTGCTCATCAAGTGGGTTATCAAGCGTCGGCAAAAGAGACAAGGAAGAGCTAGGTCCAGACCAATCGGATGTGAGCATGGTTGGGGCATATTACAGTTCACCAATTAGATCGAGATCCGAACTATAGGAACTGGGGATTGCATCGGATCAAGCAGGTTTTCGATTTATGTAATGTTCATAGTTTCCCCATGGGGTGTTAAAGGATACTATATGTGTGGAGTAGCGTTGGATCTGGATAATGTTCTCCTTGTTTGCTTTGGGGGCAATATAATTGACATCGGTGGTACTGGTATTTTGGATGTCTTTACATCCATCATCAGTCATCTATTGATACTGGCCTTTGGACATCTATCTAGGCACATCAGCTTGTTCAAACCATGGGTTCCTCGCCGACATTGAACAAGGGCGCTGCTGCTGCTGCTGGCAATGACCTCGCAGCGGTGAGTCTTCGACACGCCCATTTGATTGACACGATGATGATACTGATACTCTCTAGGTTCTTCCTGATGATCCTCGACCTTGGTATCGCATCCCGCATCTTCTAAAGCTCAACCTCCTCCTTCTCGTCCCTCTCGTCTCATCGGGTGCAATTGGCTATGATGGTAGATTACGCGATAAACCTTCATCGACTATCACTAACATGCACAGGGTCGATGATGAACGGTCTTCAGACCCTCCCTCAATGGAGAGGCTACTTTGGTAACCCCGAAGGTGCCATGCTTGGGGCTCTGAACTCGGTCTACCCAGCTGGAAAGGTCATTGCGCTTTTCTTTGTTACCTTCGTATGCGATCGGTTCGGTAGAAAGACAGCCATGATGATCGGAGCTTTCACATGTGTTGCGTTCGCAATCATGCAAGCTGTGTCGCAGAATTTGGAGACGTTCATCGCCGCGAGGGCTATTCTGGGTTTCTTCACAAGTTTCTTGGCCCAGCCAAGTCCTATTCTCATTACAGAACTAGCCTATCCCACGCATAGAGGCAAGCTTACTGCTTTGTACAACACATCTTTTGTAAGTTCATCACTCTGGTGGCTGGGCAAGGACTCACTCAGCCAGTACCTCGGAGGTATCATCGCTGCCTGGTGCACATATGGAACCTTTAAAATGGACACAACATGGAGCTGGAGGATTCCATCTCTTCTACAAGGCGCTCTTCCCATGATGCAGCTCATGGCTGTCTTCTTCCTCCCCGAGTCTCCCCGATGGCTCGTCGCCCACGGCCGCAGGGAAGAAGCCCGTAGGATCATTGCTACATACCACGCTGGTGGCGACACAGATGCCCCTCTCGTCAACTTCGAGATGTCTGAGATTGAGGGCGCCCTGACGTATGAAGCCGATGCCATGTCACAGAACTCTTGGTTTGAACTTGTTCGAACTCCCGCGAACCGAAAGCGTACTCTGATTGCCGTTACTGTGGGATGGTTTGCTCAGTGGAACGGTATCAACCTCGTCAGGTATGTTGTACCTATTCATCCCCGCGTTTGTACACTTGTCTGACTTGACGTGTAGCTACTACCTTGTTCTTGTCCTCAACACAATCGGTATCACAGCCGCCAAGGAGCAGACTCTCATCAACGGTCTGCTGCAAATCTCCAATTGGCTTGCCGCCATCTTTGTTGGTGCTATGCTAGTCGACAGACTCGGGCGTCGCACTCTGTTCCTGCTCTCGACTTGTGGAATGTTTGTGTCTTACGTTATATGGACCGGTCTCAGTGCTTCTTTCAACAGCACCCGCAGTGAATCTACTGGAAGAGCCATTGTCGGCTTTGTCTTCATCACATTCTTCTTCTACGCGATTGCTTGGGCTCCTCTTCTCCAAGCGTATACCGTTGAGATCTTTCCATATACTCTTCGAAGCCGCGGTGTCTCCGTTATGTATGTCAGCACATTCGTCGGTCTGGTCGTTGGGAACCAAGTCAATCCTATTGCCATGAAGAACATCGGATGGAAGTATTATATCGTCTTCTGTTGTATTCTGACTTGCTTGATCGTGGTGATTTGGTTTCTCTTCCCTGAGACAAAGGGCCACACTCTGGAAGAGATCCAGGAGATCTTTGAGGGAACGTCACATGGAGCTCTTGATGCTGGTAAGCTTGACGATATGGAGGGCGGACAACTGGAGCAGGATGGAAAGAAGGATAAGAAGGTTGATCAAGTCGAGGTAGCCTAGATCAACACAGTAGTCTCACAGTATAGTAACATTAACAGTATTCGATGAAGAGCCATGGTCATCGCTTTCGTATGCTTACTGCATACATTGTTCCACATGGGGGAATTTGTGACATGGAATACCGACTGTAACACCTGGACCCGATCTAAATCTTGGATATAAAGAAGCGATATCCCGATGGTAACCTACCGAACAGTGTCGTACAGCGTGTTTCAAGATAGAGAAGTAACCGAGGCTATGTGCTTGTTACATGTCCGATGGCCCTCGAAATGGGTACGGCTGCCAGTTGGCGAGTCACGAAACATGACCGGTGCCCTGACCAAACAAGGCCATGGAGTCCTCATAATATTGGAAATCCATAGCATATCGATAATTTGAGACAATTCTCCATTTCCTATAGATCCTAAAGATATAACTAACAAAAGAGCAGAGCGTATTCTCATCTAAGCATTTTTATGATCTGCAGATGTCATTGAACTCACGCGAATGAGTACGTCAGGGGAGGTGGCAGATATGCACTACCACGACATGAGATTTCCTCCTATTCAAGACATTGTGACATCGTCCTACCGGCTTTACACAGACTCGAAGTCGAGGGGGATTTGTTTGCATCCATCGGACCGATTACTATCAAAGTGATACTTGAACACTTACTCTAGGTCAAGCAGATTCTGTACGTCACGATACGTTTCTTCCAGTGAGTCTCCAGTTTTGTCTCAAACTTAATAACGAGGGACCCAGGTGTATAAAAACCACCATCCCTTCAATCAATATCCAGTACTTACAATACATCATTACTAACTTGGACATTGATTAACTTGATACTTGGACCATCTTCGTTTTCAGCCCAACATGAAGTTCTCTACCGTTGCTCTTCTTGCCTTTGCCCAAGGTATCGTTGCTGTCCCGTCACTTTTGGGACAGCTCAAGCACAATCAGGTCGCCAATGAGGACATAACGTTAGTATTCTATCTATAACCACTTTCGGGACCCCTGGGTACTTCTTCATTACGACCCATACGTGTTAAACTATCGATGTCGGATTCGGAGATCAAAGGGGCTGACTCACTCAACTCTAGTCTTTCAATAAAGGTCTCTCAAGTGCCTCTCAGGAAGGAGGACTTCCAGCAGGATATTTGCTGGTTGTTATGCGCATCGGAGGAGATTGCCTGTCCAGAGGGCTGGGTAAGATACATCCGCTCAACTCGTCAAATTGCACATTTTACTGACAATATTACAGTATTCCCAGCAGTCGGTAAGATAACTAGCTCCCTTTCATGTATTCGGACTGCATCGCTAATCTTTACACAATAGGGAGATTGTTGGACCTGCTGCAGAGGCTTCAACTAGAGGACATCACCTAAAGGGGGTTTCCCAGATGCTAGGAAGGCTTCATGGCATCAACAGATACAGGCGGTTCGACACTCGTTCTTTTCCTTATTATGAGCTCAAGGCTGGATTATGTATGGCATTTTACCGCATGTTCATCACTCGCTTAGTTCATTTCATTCTCTTATTTGTTGTGTCTAGCAACGATTCACCTAAAAGCCATTCGCTTGGGAAAATACAATATGGAGCAGACTAGTGAGTATGGCACCAAGAAGAGCGTAGAGGCACGCTTTGCTTCAGGGGCGAATCATACCTCGTTAGTACTATCAATGCCATGGCATGAGTCTCCAAATCAATAATTGTCATTGTCGCACTCGTTATTACGGGGTGAAATAATATCACTGCATGACTCTGTAGATTTTCTGAATTCAGTGCAGGGGGCTTTGTCGAGAGATGCAGTTGTAGGATGAAGGAAGTGTGATATTCGACTTCAGTGCCACAGGTCAAGGCTATGGATACAGCATCTGCCGCGATATTAAGCAGGGGAGGTGTCCATTTGCTGATAGTTTGGTCAGCATGCGCGCAATGTAACAGCAATGGTCAACGAACCCGAGTACGGGTAACTTAATCCTCATCCCTGCGATAAAGTTCAAGTTGAAGCTGAGTAAGCCTCCTGCAGTTAATTATCTTGGCAACGGAGGTAATCTACAGAATGAGTCTTAATTCCAAGCGAGAGAAAGCTTGGCGTTGGGGAAATGTTGAAACTCCTCCACACTCAGACTCATTAATTAGACTTATAAACGATACACAATGATCGATTCTAACAAGGTTAGATCTCTGACCTTTCAATTGACCCATTCTTGACTCGCCGGTTATCCGAACTCAGTTCTTCGGCGCCATCAAAACATGGGGTTCGGCCTCGGCCACCGAAACCGACATGACCGACCCCGCGAATACGACGCAGATCTTGAACTAATTTGGATTAACCACGGATGTTTATGTGAGTGGGTTTCATTGATGCGGGGATACATTTGTCTCCGGTTGGATACCCCGAGATGAGATGCAACAGTCCCTCTCCTCGCTTAATTATCTCTTTTTCTGGCTCTCCGCCTTTTATGCATTTTTCTCAATCATCTTACTTGTAGATATCACAAGATTGAGGAGTTATCTGTGTAAAGATGGCGGCAAGAACAGACTTTGGCAGTAACCCTGAGGTGGCTGGAGAATTTCACACTGATGAAAAGGTACTACTCCCACTATTCTCCAAGAGAACCCCCAATTGACTCCGCAAGCAGAACTCCGATTCTCAGCTAGAGACCACTACGGCCATTGATCCAACTATCGAGAAGCTTCTTGTTCGCAAACAAGATGCTCGTATTATTCCATTGGCTGCGGGTATCTACCTGCTCTGCTACCTAGATCGTTCCAATATTGGTAACGCCAAGGTTCTCAACCATACAACTGGCCATGATCTTCTCTCGGAAACAAAAATGACCAACTATGACTTTACCATTGCACTTATGGTGTTCCTCATTGCATATGCGGTGTTTGAGGTTCCGTCTAATTACTTTCTCAAGAAGATGAAGCCGAGCAGATGGATTGCTTTCTTGATGTTTGCCTGGGGAACTATCACGATCTGCCTTGGTGCTGCTCACAGTTATGCCGTCGTCACAGTTCTGCGCTTTCTACTGGGAGTCTTTGAAGCTGGTTAGTCTCCAACCTCCTACCAAGTTATTCAGTGTTAACAAGCTTCAGGCTTATTCCCCGGTCTTGTATACTATCTCACCTTCTGGTACAAACCCGAAGAGCGTTCCGTTAGGGTAGCAACCATCTTGGCCTCGGCCACTTTGGCTGGTGCCTTTGGTGGTGCCATTGCCTACGGAGTTGGGCATATGAACCAGGTGCACGGGCTTTCCGGTTGGCGATGGCTCTTCATTCTCGAAGGCATTCCCTCCGTCATTTCATCAGCTCTAGTCTGGTTCGGACTCCCAGACTTTCCCGAGTCAGCCAGCTGGCTCTCTGCCGAAGAAAAGGACGTCGCAGCATATCGACTTGCTGAGCAGGGATCACATGGTGATAGCAAGTCCATGACGTGGGAAGATGCCAAGGCAACGCTGTTGGAATGGAGACTCTGGTGCCATTACCTGGTAAGTTGGATTATGCCTCAATATCATCTGTTCGTGTGCTTGGTGCTAACTGTTGATAGATCTACTTTGGCATTTCAGCGCCGTTCTCAAGCTTGTCACTTTTCACACCCTCAATCACCGCCGGTCTAGGAGTATGTACAGGCCTTATCACCTTCTCAATATTAACTAACAGCCCATAGTTTGCGGATCTCAGAGCCCAGTTGATGACAGTGCCTCCCTACGCAGTTGCATACGTTGTCACACTACTTGTTTCATGGTCAGCAGATAAATACAATGCGTAAGTACCGGCCAGATGTTTTCTTTATAAACAGTTACTGACATCCTTCAGACGCGCCCTTCACTCTGCTGTGTTTTCCTTGATCGGAGCCGTGGGCTTCATTGCTTCTGCTGCTCTTCCCGCTGATTCCTATAGCGTAAGTACATTGAACCCCTGGATAAAGGAGCGTTTATTAATGAATATCCCGTAGCCCCGTTATGGCTGTCTCATCATTGCGGCATCCGGATCGTTCGCCTGTATCCCTCCTCTGCTGGGCTGGCTATCATCCAACTTGCACTCAACTGCTGCCATTGGTCTAGCTATTGCACTAAACATCTCGATGGGAGCTCCTGGCCAAATCGTCGGCGTCTGGATTTACAAAGCGAATGAAGCCAAGAAGGGGTACCCCACTGGACACTGGACAAATGCCGCTCTGCTCCTCTTTGTGAGTATTGGATGCATCGGCATGCATGGATACTATGTCTGGAGGAACAGACGTGCTGCCGGCACTGACCAGCCTCGCTTCAAGTATTAGATGGGTAAGAAAATGACATGTTTCCCCCGACAGCTACGATAAAGAAGCCGGATAGAAATGGCCTTCTGGCTATATGACTTGCGATTCGGGCATGGAACTAGGTGTATATTTGAGTAGACGCTATCTGCTCTTGAAATAAATCCTGATAATGATATTGTTAGACGAACAGTCGATATCCCTCTAACATATCACACATCACCTGCTGCACCGCATTCCACTCCCTATATAATCTGCCATAACTTTACCATCAATGCCAGACCATGCTAGGACAACCATGCTTTGCTCCTAGAGAGTCGCAGATAACCCTAACTCTTGTATCCTATCAGCCAGTATCAACGAATCCGTGTATACCCTACTCTTCCTTTCAGCCTGTGCGCCAACGTGTTCACGATTCCAGTCAATGATCACCGAGATAACGCCCTCGAGAGTACTCACAACTCCTTTGTACCCAAGTCCGCCCTCGCTGACTGGCTTCCTCGCTTCGGCATCGGATGCAATCAAATGGGTGCATATACTGATGAGTCCCGGCTGAACTGTCTTGAGGTCACCCTTGACCTCCGGTAGCAGTCCCCTAAGGAATGAGAGGCGGTATGGGAGCAAGATGTACCACTCTACCATGAATGCCGTGAACAGAATGATCACTGGCGGAATCAGAGCAATTCGAAACGGATGAACAGATAAGACATCTACAGACTTGTATACGTCTCCATATGTAATCGGGGGGCCTGGATCAGTGACCACGAATGGCTTGCCTGCTTGAGGGCAGTCACCCTTAGCAAGCACAGCTTCATGATGCAGATGCGCAATAGCCACATTGGCGCCACAGACGAAGTTCTGCACGATATGGGGGATCCAGCTACACAATTGTTAATTCTGAGCATACTGAGTTAAACGACGACTTACGTGTGATTGATTTCTCGGGAAAGAACACCGCCAACAGGATTATCCATGGGATGACCATAAACTCCGTTGGCGGGTCGGATACTTCCTGTGCGAAACGAAGGCGAATTCGCAGAGCATACAAGCCTTTCCGCAATAGCCTTTGAAAACGCATAATTGTTGAAGTAACCTTCATGCTCCCGCAGAGGCCTGTCAAAATCCTGCGCATCCATCACTTGCCAATAGTTTCGCGGTTTTTCCCAGGGTGCGACAAAAGGCTCTACAGGTCGGATAGAAATCGAACCAGAGGAAGTTGAGCTGAAAATATCGGCACCAAATTCACGAGCAGCGTCTAGAAGATTCTTTGTTCCTTGCACATTCACTGCTTCGGGGAGCTTGTAAAGGTACTTTGACCTGGCCGAGGCAATGAGAACAGCAGCGGTATGAAAAACAGTGAGTGGCAAAGACGCTACAGACGGATGCCACGGTTTGGCGAAAGCGCTGTTGACGGATTCCTTGGAGGTGATGTCTGTTTGAATATACTCGACTTGTTTGGCAAGGCCTTCTCGCATATCATCTCGCTCGGCCTCTCGGATATCAAGGATACGAATACTCTCAGGTGGTGTTCCACGAGCCAGCAGTTGAAGAACGATGTAACCACCGACGAGACCTGGCAAATCAGCGCTGTTCAGATCCCGGTACGCAAACAGGGCTCACCATTGCCTCCCGTTACAATATATCGTCTGTGTAACCTTGGAGGTAAATTGTCCATATAGTTGACAGGACATTTTTCGAGTCTTTCGTAGGTCTCGCTAAGCAAGTGAGGGGTCCAACGCTTGCCGAGCAGTTTTTCAACCTCGGGAGGTGTCTCCTTTAGAAGGACGTTGATACGATAAAGATAGAGGCAAAGGGCGACGAGTGAAACACCCAGGCCCGCCGAGATGGTCAGCACAAGAGTTTGATCAAACATATTGACTATATCTCTCTCAGTCGTTGGGGATGAGAAAATATTTTCAGGATGCAGAATTCATTTTCCAGGGGGCCCTGCAATGAGGAGTTTGTGGTGCTTCGTGTCCTGAAAAAAAGCGAAATAATCGGAAGACCCCAGCGTGCGTGGGCTGATATAGGGCAAGCGATAGCTGGTGACCTACCGAATAGATATCATGATTCATTGACTGTTCTTGGTGACAAGTTTGATGGCCACGGTAGCTATCTCCAGATGCATAATGGGCGCATCTCGAAAATCCCAACACTTCCTCGGAGCATCATGCTTGGTTGACCTGTCATAAACACAAGATTCTAGTATACAGTTTCTTCCATTCTTCTTATTAAATCCTTCCTGGAGCATCGATAAATGATGTATTCTTTACAAGGCAGAACCTTGCAACCCACGAAACCGTAAGTCTAGAGACGTATGCACAGTATGATGCGAGGTGGCAGAACTGTCAAAGCGAGAACTGTACTGTACGAAAATCGATCTCAGGACTTTAGTTAATGCGGTTCCAGTCCAGGGTTTTTCGCATCTGGTGACAACAGAAGCGGGCTCGACAAAACTGCTAAGCTTTGGTGGATCGAGATATGCGAACGATTCTAGACGTGCCGATGACTGCCAAGATATTGATCCATCATATCCTTGACGAACGGTCCAGGCTAGTGCTGAAAATTACTGGTAAATACGCTGGTTTTTTATTGCCAGTAAGGACCCAGAACGCTACAAGATTGTCCATGACGCACCATTCGTGAACTACTGTCATGCCGAATCTCACTTAGCAAAATAATCCCAAATACTAGCAGATTATGTTGACCGTCGAATTAAGATAAGGACCTACGAAGAACAGTTATTACGTGTGGACTTTCACACCAGGGTCTAAAGTGGTTGTCTAAATTACCTACCAACGTATAAAAAGCAGCTTTTGAAGTCAGCCAGTCAAACAATAGACACTCACATTTTGCCTATTTCAAGATACAGGGATTTGGTAAACCGGAAGAGTCTTGCCCATGGTTCCTTCAGGTGACGCCATCGACTGGTCGATTTGTGATATGTGATTTGCCAATTCGACAGTCGTGGCACCCACTACGTAGCCTCATAGAGAGGATGAAGAAGGGTTTTAGGCCCCTTGATCATGGCTTAAACGGCTCAGTCCTCCAGCGACATGTTGGTATAGTCAGAATATCGCAGCAAGATGATCTGGGTAAATGAGAAAGATCGTCATGGAGAAATGGCGGAGTGTCACCGAGGACAACGGTGTTCTTGTTGGCTTAGTAAAGGAGATTAGGACTAAGCATCTGGTACGTCTGCAATTGTAATACCAATATTGCTTCCCAGATTCATAATAGAAGCTATGTATCATATGTTGGGAGAGAAATATGATGGGCCTTTTCTAATAAAAGTAACACAACATATGATCTTTTCTGAATCATTTAAATTGACGTCAGAATGACGCTTTCTTGTTCTTTTTCCTGGTTTCAACCAATACCATGGCTCGGACTACTCCGCCGCATATGATTCGCTTAACAGGGGAATGCGACAAAATATTCCTGACATTACTACCGACGTCGTGGTTCAATACCTAGTTACTCCTCACTTAGCGGTTTGTAGTCTTCCCACCAAATTCCAACACCATGCAGCGTCGATATCTCGTGACTTGCTGAATCTGGGGTCATCCGCAATGGATCCTCAAGAGTCAAAAAAGCTGGTTCCTATTCTGCCAGCCCAACAGATTCCAGAATCGGCCCATCAAAACGGATTGGAACGCAGCAGCTCTCTGGATCAGCCTTCATATTTGGCCCAGAGATCAAGAAAGAGATCACTTGTTGCTGTGGCTTGTGAAGGCTGCCGGCGCAAGAAAGCAAAAGTGAGAAAACGATACCTGCAGTCCGATGCTCCTCAAAACACTGACGGAACCTGTTACAGTGTGATGGCAGAAGGCCTACTTGCGGTCGATGCTTCTCCAAAATGGAAGCCTGTTCATATGAGCCCCCGCCAATTCCCGTCGATTTTAAGAAGAAATACGACGCTTTGATGCTTGAGAATCAGCAGTATCGAGAGCTTTTCGATGCTATCCAGAAGAAACCCGATTGCGAGGCGCAGGAAATCTTCAGCCGACTCAGAACTTCGGATCAACCTCTCAGTGTTCTCGAGTCTATAAGACAGGCTGAGGTGCTTCTCCCAGACCCCAGAACCAGCACATAGGCTACTGATCCGAAGCCGGTACAGCTGGACTACAAGGCCCCGAATTTAGCATCATCCAGGTTCATTCCAAACCAGGAACTGTGATAGATGGCGATGAAACTGTATTAGAGATTGTTATAGACTTGGTTCGATGGGATGACTCGTATACCTTCCCTACATATGTATGCATACGAGGGGTTTGTTAATGAGATGAATCGGGCGACAATTCAAGCCCACATTGATAATTAAAACAGTTAAGAATACTATATTTGAGAATAAAAAGAGTCTTGCAGGCAATAACGAACTAAACCTAATAGGTAGATACAAAGGCATACGGGCCATATTAAACAGAGTAAGTCTGAATACATAAAATGAGACACAGTCTTGTCAGGCTCTTGTATAATGAGAACACTGGCAATAACCATGGCGGTATTCAGCTATACCAAGAATCCTGACTGTCCATCACAGGCTGAAAACAAATCAATGTTTCCAAATGGACCCGATTTGAACATTAACGCTGCGGAACTTTGTTTCAAAGTTGAAGTGGAGGCAGTACGGAGACAGGGCTATAGAATTATTGCTCAGGTGGCTTGCGAAAGATGAGAGTACTGTGGCTAAGGAACGTAGGTACTTTTCCTAAGAATGTAGCCATTCTAGGATTATAATATCCCAAAGTACTTAAAGAATTACGTAGAAAGGCAGGTAGATTATCGTAGGTTCCTTTCGGCAAGGACGTCTTGGCCCTGCCTCTGTATTGAATTGTTGTATTCTATGGAGCTAAACCGATTCCTGCCATCCCTTCGCAAAGTAAATAATTAATAACAGTTCCTGCTCTACTTGAATGATTGACTGTCTCGCCTCACAAGAAGGCTGAGAAATTCCTTTACTGACTTCTCAGCCGGTTGCTCAATCCAACCACGTTCAGATTGAGATTCCGAGTCCAGCTTTAGAATCATCGCTTCTTGCAGCGCCTCAAGAAACTCATATATAGGACTGTCCACCATGATGTTATGAGTGCACCGCATCCGTCTATCCATCTGACTTCCACGTACTCATAGTCGGAGTCACAAAACACTGGCTGAGAGACCTCACCTGGCCATTCCTTCCAACGCAAAGTTTTATCGATAAGGCGAACAGCCTTAACAATACGGTGCGTGGTCCCCGGCTAAGTGGTAAAGCATCTGGATGAGGACCCCAAGCCCGAGGGATGTTCGTCAGGGTCAGAGTACTTGACGATATCGTTCCACGAAGGGGAATATTCCAGGGCGATATTTTTCACTAGAATGGCATAGTCCTTAAAAGGAGGTTTGCTGTCAACGATAGCCATTCCCAGTCTTTTATCCACTGCTCCCAAATATCATCATCGCTAGTGATACAGAACATGTCTCCAGTCGGACGAAAGGTGACATACCATGGTTCAAAACCCTCTGGAATCTTGACCATGGCAGGAGCCTCGGTAGTATATTCGTCTTCAAAAGGCTCATCGTAATTGTCTTCGGCCCAGACTTGGAGTCTCTTTCATGGGGGCATATCATCAAGACTGGCCTCAGCTTACGTTGGCTTCTGATGGGGCGGTTGAAACAAGTTCTGAAGTGCATCTATGTGCCTTGATTGAGAAGTGGGCAATGGATGTAGGTATTCCATGGAAGAGTCTCCACCAGCGATGGAGACGGCAGAACAGGGTATTTGACCAGTTGTATTCATCAATTGATTCTTTTTGGAGACATATTACTTGGTTTTTGTCTTTTATGTCGACTTCGGGCATGCTCTAACATTCTTTGTTTGATACCCGACATTATTATGGTGGATATTTCCTGATGCGACTTGGGATTCATGGATTGACGGTCTTGGCACTTGGTGATGGCTTCATTCAGAGGCTCAGCTATCGCACGTGAATACTGTCGCCTCATTTGGCGTGCTATTAGCCCATTACGAATTCACAGTCAGCATGGCAATTATTTCCAAGGACTAGCTAGGTACTTCAGCTGTCCGATAAGGGTAAATAGCAGCGCTGGGCTGAGTGGAGTTTGTGCCTTGGCTAGAGGGTCATCTTACGTGTTCTCAGGTAATGCCAAGTTGATCACTAGCCACATCCACATGCAAACCATGGTTCGGCGATCCCGATGGTGGCTCAGCCCCGGGGTCATTTGGCACCAGTTTTCACTTGTCGGCACGCCCAGCCGCAGAATGCCGATGCATCCGGCTGCCAAGTGACGCAAACATGTTGAGAATTGTTGTTGGTTCAGAAACTGCGCCACCTTTGCCCAGAGTGAGATCACATCAGCCAAGATGTATTGAACCCAGCCAAGGCTGAATCTTGATGACGAAACTGTCTACTTAAGTGAGCGTGACCCCTCCTTCACTCTCATCCTTTGACATCATTCCCAAGAACTACCCTTACAAACCCAATTCAACAACAACTCACATACTCTATAACAAAATGGCATCTCAAGATTACTATGGTGGTGGTGGAGGTAGTGGCTACGGCCAGCAGCAGCAGCAAGGCTACGGACAACAGCAAGGTTATGGCCAACAGCAGGGCGGTTATCCTCAGCAGGTAAGATATCACACCAGTCCCAATTACCAAAATACAACATACTAACTCATAACAGCAACAATACTCTCAAGGATCCAACTACGGTTCCCAATCTGGCTACGACAACCGGGAGCAGTCCTACGGCCAACACCAAGGCGGACAGCAGTATGGAGGATCCAACCAGTACCCCGAAGGTACAGGTGGTCCCGGCGGTCCCGGTGGCCCGGGTGGCCCCGATGGTGAGCGAGGACTCGGTGCTACACTCGCAGGAGGTGGTGCAGCCGGCTGGGCTGCTCACACAGCTGGAAGTGGACTCCTCGGCAGTCTAGCCAGTGCTGCCGCTGGAGCCATTGGCGCCAACTTCATCGAGCACAAGTTCAAGAAGCACAAGAAGGACAAGAACAAGAAGCACCATCGCGACGGACGCGCTCGTGCATTCAGCGGTGACTCGACGAGCAGCAGTGACTCCGACTCGGGTGATGAGCGACGTCGACGAAAGGACGACGATCTTGCTTATGGAAAGTCTCAGTATGACAACTCTTCTCGTCATGGAGGCTCTAGCTCGTACGGCGGCAATAGCTATGGCGGCCAGAGCCAGGGCTACGGCAGTGGTCAGAGCTACGGAGGCCAAGGCCAAGGCTATGGAGGTCAGGGTGGATATGGTCAGCAAGGCTACGGCGGTCCCCGGTATTAAGCCATCTACACCAAGGGTCTAAGAAGAGACTAAAGAATGAGTAATGAATTTCTGTATTATGGATGAGTATGAGCCAGGCGAACTCTAGTATGGAAGCTAGACACGAATATACATATACCCTCCCCCACTTCTCTGTTTCCTTTTTCGTGAAGTTGAAGCCTCAGTCGACAACGCGAACATGAATGAGCCTTATTTGCGTTACGACATACTATGAAAGAGGTCAGTAAATGGCCGGGTATGATAGCAGAGGGTATCATGAAACACAATACCTTAAAATGTTCCCCACTTCTGTATAGTCGCTCATTACGTTTCGAGTGATCGTTTCATATGTGTTGTTTTCCATACCGGATCATCATCCACGGTAATGACAGAAAACCCTTTGCCTTTCCAGAAGTCAATGGCATTTGGTAGGAATGGGTGAGTATGAAGATAGAGTTGCTGAATACCAGCCTGTCGAGCCGTCTTGAGCAGCGTATCAAGCAGCTTGGACGCTACTCCTGCGCGGCGCCATTCTGGTTCAACATATAACCTCAATATCTCAACAACATTGTCGGGCTCAAGACTAATGTGAGAAAATCGGTCATCGTAAGCTACATAGCCAATGGTAGCAATCAATTGGCCGTCAGAATAGGCCGTAAAGAAGGCACCATGAGGATGGTCAAGGTATGTACTCTGGAAACTGTCGAGTTCCTTCTGGGCCATTCGGTCACTGGATGCTTGATCAAGAAACGGAAACATGTCCGCTCGGGCCTTTGTTATGAAGGCCACGATAGTAGAGATTTCATCAGACGTTGCTGGTTGAATGGTGATGTTCGCCATGTCGTGTTCAATCGTGATAGGTGATGGTCGGCTGCAGGCTCGAGTTGGTTGTCGCAACCAGAAAAATTAAGTCAGTGTTGGTAGCTCATCTGACAGCCCGACATCGGACCATGAGACGAGAAATGAAGCTTATCTCATATTTAATCTCGCTAAATTAACATTTTTATTATCAATCGCCAACGCCATCTAATCTTTGACACGTGCCGCTAAATGTGTATTCTGTTTGATCTTGGCAATCCTTTCTAGTTTGATCAGTGGCCTTCTTGTTGTTCAGCTTATGCAGATCGTGGTCATTGAATCTCCTATTGGTCCCCTTTTGAATACGAGAGAATACAATGGCCATTTATGACACATCATCCCGCCTAATTACAGGACTCATTCCTTAACTCTTTCCTTTAAATATTCTTTTTAAGTAAGGCTATTAATGCGCCTACCTGCTCTATATATATTATACTAATAATAACTTTTTACCTCCTTTTTAACTGCGCTAATAGTGCTAACTATCTTAGTTATAAACCACTTTATAGCGCTTTAGCCTCTAAATAGTTTATTTCCTAAGCTTCCTTAAAGCCTAACTCCTACTTAAAGGACTTATCCTTTAAAGTTAGCTATAGTAACTCTTATTGCCTCTTTTAAATTAAATATAGTCTTATTATTGCCTCCTAAGAGAGGATACCTATTACTTAAAAATTTTTCTTAAGAAAGTCCTATTAAGAGATAATAATTAGCCTATACCTTTTTTAAATAAGTCTGCCTTAATATAATTACTAATCCTCTTATCCCTTATAACTTAATTATTAATAAGAATAAGGGATTTAACTATAATAAGACTTACTTAACTTATCTTAAAGTTAAGGCCTTCTTTAATAACTTTATTAAAAAGGAGGAAATAAAGACTGCTATTTATACTTAAGTTCTTAAAAGCCTTTATATTACTTTTAATAAATTAATAAATAATAAAGCTCTATACTTTATAACTCTAGCTATTATTTTATATATTATTATAGCTCTTAAAGCCTTACTTAAATAAAATAAATATATTACTATTCCCTTAAACCTTAAGCCTAGTACCTTAAAGCCTAATTAATTAAAGCTAGCTAGGAGGGATTAAGCTAAACCTTAGTAAGCTAAAGAATAGTTAATCCCTAATACCTAGGCTAATATTGCCTATATAGCCCCTAAAGTTATTAATAATAATTAATAAAACTAATAAGTAATTAATAAGGTATTAATAATATTACTTAAGGAGACTAAAGGTTATTAAGAAGCTCCTTAAGTATTTAGACCTTATAATAACTCTAAATTTAATACTAAACTCTTTATTTAAATCCTAAAAGGATATACTCTTTATATA